>VWZG01010605.1:299-141563 GCA_013396735.1 Grallaria varia
AGAAAGAACTCTGAAATTACAAAATAAATTAGTAAAATTATTAATTTCTTTAAACGATGTAAAGCATTGTCCAGAAAGACTGAGTTCACATCAAGGCAGTATGGTCATGGATCACTCCAAATTTTTTCCTTTAGAAGTCAAAGCACCTGTCTTATATCACATATTTAGATTATTTCAAGAAGCTTCATTATCTGACAATTAGGTAGTCCTGCAAAGAGCAGGAAGTTGGGATTGATGATCCTTATAAGTCACTTCCAACTTGAGATATTCTGTAATACTATATTCAACAGAAAACATTACAAATTTATAGCTGGAAAGGAACTGCTGAACAAAGGGTGGAGGATAGTGGCTCTTTCACATAGCTCTTACCCTGCAAACTGCTGGAAGGCAGGTTATAACCAGAGATATCATTGTATATTCACACTCTCCTTTAGTCCTTCCCAGAGCTCCTGTGTAGAAATTATGTACCCCAACACACATACAGATGAGGACACACATGTGCACAATACACACTGAACAGTTTTGTTCATGTCCTTGTTTCTGTTTTTCATGTGTGTAGCACAACCACAGACCCCCATTTCCCTAAAAGCTGCTCTGCCTCACAGCAATGTCAGTGTTTTAATTGTACAAGTAGTTATATGCCATCATTTTTAAACAATGTTTTTCCAAGCAGCTTCGTAAGGTCACAACACATTCCTATTCTGAGTTTGAAGTGGAAAAGCTTTAAATGGAACCTACAACAAAAACGAATAAGATTCCTACTTAAAATAGCTGAATTATTGCAAAATTTACTCAAGAGCCTTTATTTCAGTTACCATTAAAAAAACCCAGTCATTTCTCAGGAATAGCATTGTAGTTGTGATTTCTTATTAGCACTGTGCCTATGGTGAGTGTTACACAGTGATTCTGTTTCTTGTAATGGAGAGAGAGGGTCTTAATACTTCGTGTTTCTTAATAAAGAAAAGACCAGTGGTTGATTTTTGTACTGGAAGAATTTGCGTTCAGTGGAATGACACAAAAGAGCTCAACCCATTAATGTATTCCCATCATTTATTGATCTTATTACTGAAGTTTCTGGGCATGTACAATCTTACTTTACCGTAAGAAAAGGGGTGGAACAACAAGGTATTTCTAAAGAGTCTCATAGGAGATTATCTTCCAGGAACCTAATACAAGGCTATTTTGTGAGCAATTTGACATGTGTGGGCACTGACAGAACTCACAATCCTGAGAAACTTGTTCACATTAGTAGGAGCTCTTCTGATTATCTTCACTGACACTGTTGACTTCCATCAGTGTTTATGTAACTTTTGCCCTTGCAAACCAAAGAGAGAGCAAATATGAATTTACAGTGGAGAGAGGCTAGACACTATAAACTTTTTGCCAGATTAGCATCATCTGGACACTATGCATACATTGGTACATAGGAGATAGAGGAGGACGTGGTTCTGGGGGCCTGCACTTACACTTTTTCAGCTAAATTGCTGTCAGAGACTTCAAAAAGTTTTGGATTAGTGAGATCTACATGTATTTTTTGGCTGCACCAGTTTCAAACAATGAGGGCAGTTCCAAGGCAATATAATTTGCAGCCACTATACCGCCCTTTCCCTGTATTGAAACAAAATGTTTCAAACCTTGTTGGCTGTAGCTGTCGTGTTAGAGCTGTATTCAGTCATCTTAACTCCTTATGGACTTTTTGCTCTAAAATTGAGGAAAAGATTATCGGAATTCCAGCTGAGAACCTTGTTACAGCCAGCACTGCTGAAAATGCGGCTGCTTATTGAGGAGTGACAGTAGAAAGGCAGGACGCTACCTTGCCTTGTAACCTGTGTGGCTCAGTAGCCAAGCCTCACGCTGCCTGTCGGTGCAGCTCCCTGGAGCTGCAGCACAGCAAAGCACAGCATCTGCTGCGTAAAACGGGGTCAGCTCCCGAATGAACTGAGCAAGTGCTTGTTGGTCTTTAAGAGGGGAACAAGCAGAATGAGTGACCCAGAGCTGCACTTTTATCCCTGGGAGAGTAGACCAAGATAAATTACCTGGAAGAATCTCACAACATAAGCAGGAACTATCTAGCAGAACTAGAGAGTATTCAGACCCGACTCCTAGAGCCCATTAGCCCATTTTTGCTGAAATGTCTACTGAATCCATACCTCCTGAATCAGCAATCAGTTTGGGGAGACTTTGAGTCATAGAAAGTAATTAGATGTGTTTGGATAATCTGTAGACCGTAACAGCAAATTCATATCATCCCTAAAGATGAACAGCATAAAAACTGCTTCATCTGAAGAGCTGTAATGATGTTACAGCTGATTTGGTTTAGAACCAGTCAGACACTCTTCAGATTACGAAAAGTGAGGAGAACCATATTCCTATTTCTTTCAGATAGTCACTCACCTCTCAGGAAAGCAAGGGTAGATTTCAGTCAGATAAAGAGAATAAAGCTGCCATTCAGTGCCATGCATTCCTTAGGATATTGCAGACCTCTTCCTTTCCCCTTTAAGGTCTTAGAAACTTAGTTTTCTGCCTTGTAGAAAGTAGATTTTGACTTTGCTGCTTTGACAGTGTCAGCACTTCTCACTGCCTCTTCAACAGCTTTGTAAACAACTATACGATTCTAATGTAATCATCCAATTCTTTTTTGCTCCCTAGGCATTGGCATCCTATTTTATTTTCAATTTCAAGTATAATGTTTTTCCACCATTCACACGGGCATAAGTGCACAGATTGATGTGTTTATGTGTTTGTATAGTAGCTGTCTAGACCCAATGAAATCGTAATGAAAGAGGAGCGTGTACATGGATCTGATTATTTCATCTCAGTTGGCAGGGAGGAGGAGTAGTTCTTAGAATGTGCTTGTCATGTAAGTCCATTCAGCAGGTTTTCCAAAGTACATAGAGAGCAATACTGCAGTATCATTACTGTTATTGACATGGCAATGAAGATTTGTTTTGAGGAACTGGCCCATAACAGGCAACTGAGAGGGTAAAATAGTAAAGAAAAATGGAAAAGGAAAAAGATATTAGAGTGGCAAAAAACTCTACAGCTTCAGGAGCTAGGGTGCAAAGTATGCTTTTGGCTGATGATTTTAGAGAGCAAGATCCTGTTGGCACTTGTTCCAGTATATTTGCTTTAATCTTCAAGTACTGAGTTGAGAAGAGGTGCGGTGGAATAAAAGAACGTGAATTAGAAACTCTTAAGAAGCGTTTTAGAGAGATTTACAAGATATATTTGAATTTCCCTACCCTAGAACTTTCTCTTTTGAGTGTCATGGATTTGTTTTCTTTTCTTTCACAATCTTCCTTAGTAGCTATTCGGTTAATTAAGCAAAATGTTAACCTTTCTAGCACTGTACTGCTCCTGTTCTTATGAGTCGTTATGCTTTCCTTATCACTTAATTTGTGCTATTTAAGTATTTTTTGTTAATATTGATTCTCCTATATACATAGTCACTTGCCCACATCACGTAAAATGAAGAAGTCTTGTCTTAGAGTGAACAATTTTCATTATTCTTTTACATCTTGCTCCAGTGGAGTTGTCTTTCACAACTCTTAAGGAGCTCCTTCTCCAGAGATCATGATATCTGAGGGATAAGCCACCTGGATGGATTCACAAAGCAGACTCAGCAGGTTAATGCTGTGGTATCCAAACATTTTCTCCCTGAGAGCTGGCATCCTGTGCACCTGCACTGTTCTGCCCCCATCCGGGTGTATTTGTGTGTTTGCATGGCCAGAGACAGGTTTTATACCCCGCTGCACACTTTGCAATGAGTTTATATTGTTGACAGTCTAGGTCAAAAAGGAGATACAGAAGTGGAGGGCCTCTGAAGCATCTCAAATAACAAGGCAACATCTGTGCTCGTTTCTTCAGTCTCCAGGCATGTGAAGGGCAGCCAGATGTGCATGAAGTGTTAGGCAGACGATGAAGCTTCCAGAGCAAGTGCTGTTCTTGAAAAACACAACTGGGGTGGATTGTTTCACTCAAACTAAAGGATGTCTGATGTAAAAATAAAATTACATATGAATGTAGAGTAACTCTGAAATTTCAATTGTGATTTCTTACTTCCACAAACTAATTGCTTTATAGAAAGCCCTTCCCTTGTAGTTCAATTTTTAAAAATCTGTCAACAGTAGGAGATACTTTCAGTGACACAATTTATGCCATATTTAAATGCTTCATCTGTCTTTATGAGAGATAACTAGCAAATATTTTATGTGTTTGAATATTGTACCTTGGAAAACTCACTGTCAAAATTAGTAAGTCTTAATAATACGTATTTCAGAAAGGACAGCAAGAATTAATTTATTTCCCAGAATGCCTATTAATTTCTGGTGAGTAATGCTTCATACTCACAGAGTAATTAGTTGTATTTTTTCCATCTCCCACAATTTATCACCATTAAACTCACAGCCAAGTGCCAAGCATATTAAGATATATCCATATCACGGCAGCTTCTGTTTGACAAAACTATCCACAAAGCTTCTGATTGACTCTAATCAATTGTTATTAATGAGACTTTCAAATACTTCTTTCCATTGCTTTGGAAGACGTTCCAGCACTCTATTGCTTCATTTTATTTGAATTGTTAACTTTTTAAGAATATAAGACAGAGATACCAATCCTATCATTTAGTGGGTTTTTTCTAAAGGTGTATAGACCTTCTTTCTGTAACCCCATGAACATAAATTCAGTGTGTTTAGCATAAAATCTAAGAGAAATGGGAATGTGTGGGAAGTGTAACCTCTTGTGACTTGTGCAGTGTGTTATAACAATGGTGTGAGGAGCCTTTGGAAAACCAAGGGTAGCTGGGGTGTAGCAGGGATCTGGACAACAATGTGGACATCTGCTTCCATCTTAATAGCAGCTGGTCAGCTGAGAACATCTGATAAAATCATTTCATGTCACAAAACCAAAACACCTTATGCAACAGATTATAGGTACTTCTATATTGAAAAAAAATACTATTTTACTAATAGTGAAGTGTTTCCTTAGATTTTGCTTTTAAGTTTAGTGTATTTTTTGCTGCAGGCATGAGTGATGATGCTATTCCATCCAAATTTGTATAATTTAATTACTTTCCAACTTGAGTTCAGAATTCTTGTTTTGGAATTGTTTTATTCTCTTTCCCTGAGCTTCAGTGTGCATTCATACTTCTTGACCTCCTTTTACTATATGTAGTTACAGAATGAAGTTGCCTCATTACTTTTCTTGTGCTGACCCAAATATAGCTCAGAGTTCCAGTCCCCAAAACTTTTTATATCAAGCTGTTTTTCAGGTTGACAGCAATGCACAGTAATTTTCTTTACCTACTTAAATTTTTAATATTTAATAAATCATATAGAAATGCTAAAAATAGTTCAGGACTTTAATGGCCATTTGAAGGGAGAAAGACCACTGGGAGAGGCATTTCAATCAAGACCATCTGACTTTCATAAAATGTTAATCACATGGGACAAGATCTAGTCTGCCTACCCAGCTTGCATCTAGGTATTGCAACTCTCCATCTGACTGTCTAGCCTGGATCTGAATTTTAGATGTCTAGTGAGCAGTCTCCTAAAATAAGCACGTGCATTCCATGTCAATTGAATGGAAATCTCCAAAGTGCTCCAGAGGAGGAACCTGTCTGCTTGAGTTCAAGCATCTAAGTATGTATTTATGTCTCAGCTCGGTGACTGAATTGAAAAGGTCAATTTGACACAAGTTAATATTACTGCCATCAGTCTGAAGTGATCCAGAAAAGACTGAGTCCAAAGAGCAAACCTGAATTTTAGAATAAATAATAGAAGAATACCCACAATCAGAATTTGACTGTTGTGTTCCTGTTACTTCAAACAGGTTTTGATACACAAGTTCCCTATAGTAGTTCTTAATTTTAAAGTGGCTGCCATTATAATAAAGTCCATGAACAGAACAGAAGATGAAAGTCTGTGTTGGGAGCAGTGCTGCACCAGCAAAGCTCAGAGTGAAAGACAAGCACTCTCCTTGGCCCTGTCTAGCTGGCTGCCCGGCACTGGACAGTAAGCTGTCTGAACTACTTTGGGGGCTCCCTGGGAAGAGGGCAAGGGTTGATTGGTTTGGCACTGGCAGCCTGTTTCTGTCTTCTTAGTGCCTTCAGTTTCAAAGGAAAAAGTACTTGACCGAGGTGCATATACAGGGGGTTGGCAGGGACTAGAAATGTGTTGCTCTCTAGTGTCTGTCCAGAAGCCTTACAGTTTAGAAAGGAGAGAGCAGAAACATCCCCTCCCAGCCCAGTGTATTCTTTTCCACACTTGGCTCTTCCCCGCACTGGCAGAGGCAGTGTGTTGGCAAGCAGTGGTGAGGCTGAAAAATGCATGGGTGTATGGACCACAGTATTATGGAGAATACTGTAAGGAATTATACTGGTTTCACTATTCCTGCTTCGCTGAGGAACAGGATGTTGTCTGTATTGCTATTTCATGTTGCTTTCATATAAAAAGTAATTAACTTTTAATCTACTTACAAGGTGAAATCAGCATTGCTTTTACTTCAGTAATTCTTTATTTCTTTTAAATTTTCTGTGTTTGGAACTTTTTTCATGAGTAAAGTATGGTTTTTCAATAAGCATATTAAGTCTATGGAAATGTTCATCAGATCTATAGCAAGTCAGTTAAGATGATACATATGAAGCATAAAACTGTTGATTTGAAATGTTTATTGGGAAAGAAGCTGAAAAACTATGTGGATATTTATGAATTATGGATGTTTCACATACCTAAATATTGCCAGTAAGCTCAGTGTTTCCTCTTTTACATTTCATTTCAGTTTTTATATCTGTTGTAACACATCCTAGGATTTAAATAACCCATATCATTTCTAAACGGGATAGTAATTGGTATACTCTGTTCTGAGCTAAATGTCAATTCAAGTGCAAAAAGCAGCAACTGTTAAAGGGGATTACAAAATTCAGTATTTAGACTATTACCAGTGTCTAATAAAGCTGCTTCTGGAACACGTTTAAGGGGTATATCAAGTGTATTGAAATAATGGGCTGTTGGTCTCCAAAACATTTAGAAGAATAATATTGCTGGCAAACATTATGAGAATAACTAGACCTATGGCAGTCCCTCCTGGCTGAAGAGTGTGTGCTTATATGAAATTATACAAATTGTGTTGATCTTTTCCTTTTTAATAGTATTAAAACAAACTATTAATTCTTCAATAAGCATCTGTCTCTCCCTTATGTACCCTTGAAACCCTTACCCTTTAGTTATTATAACTTTAAAAGAATCTTTGGCTCCTGAATTAGTCAAGGAAAATTTGACAATATGCTTCTTTGTAATTGTTGAATTATTTTTGTAAAAATGTATTTTAAAGCTTATGTTGGCCTCATCCATCGAACACATGGAACTAACTGCTAAAAGCTGGGGTTTAGGGCTGGCATTTAAAGTTAGTGAAGCACCTGCAGCTGCAGAGAGACTTCTAATGTTATAGATAGAGGTTGAGGGAACTAAGTCTCTTCGAGTTCCGTTCATTTCAGTGGAAATTGGGCATATTAGCAGCTTCTGAAGTTCCTCATCTATACATACCAGTATCTTCAGGTTTCTGACTTTAAATACCTGGCCCTCAAGATACTTGTGTTGACTAAACTCATCGTTGTAATTTGCGCCTTGAACTTAGGCACTGTAAATTCTTTTGGGGAAGATCAGCATTATGGTTGCAATTACCAGATCTTAGAGCATTTCTCAGTGGGAAGGTGAAATACTCAGACAACAATACTAAGATTTTCCTCTGCATATCCTTCTCGGTCCCACATGGTATAGAGCTGACTTCTGTCCTACAAGGATGCTGTGCCCTGACCAAGAAGCATTCGGGCATGAAGGGTTTGCAGGAGCACAGGCTCATACTGCAGCATAAGCATCTCCTGCCCTTGGGAGGCACTCTGTGCCTGCTGGGGGAGGGTGGGATGAGTGATGGGGATTCAGAGCCTAGAACCCTTGCAGTGAGAGGAAAAGAAGACAGTGGTGTAGAAATTAATAAAAGGGTGAAATACATTTTCTTTCTAAAGGCCCTTTGTATTCGATGCAGAGCATGTAATGGCATGCCTCAGCTCAGTGCCTACCATGCAGATGCAATTTCAATAGCCTGCACTCTCTTCTTCACTGCAGCTGCAGAGCATCCCTGTTTATACTGTGGCATACTCATATGCTGAGAAGTAATACACATTTTATATGTTTTCTACTGTAAAACAGAATTTCATTCAATGACCCATTTCTGTTGAATTATCCCCCGAAGTGTCCCTGGTATCACTTTGGAAGCCACGTCTAATGATGACTTGGTTAGACCTTCCATATACAAGTTTGGGATTTGGTAATTTTATATTAGCAACTTAACAGCAAGCCCCTTTCAGCAGTTCTGTAGAGCAGAACCCATATATGTGGTCTTTCCCAACTCCAAAAGAAAAGAGAGGAGAGGAGAGGAGGATTTGATTTATTCCTTTCCAGAAAAAAATAACTTGGAGTGGAAGGGAATCCTAAATCATAGATTTCAAGGCTAAAAACAGTCTTCTCATAACATCTAGGAAGTACTGATGCATCTCAGTTCTTGTGTGTTTGTAAAACTGCAGTGAAAGAAAAGTCAGCAAGGGGAAGGAGAATCATTCTTTCAGCAGACTGTGTTAAAGGGAGGACCCCATAAAAAAACCCAGGAGACTTTGACTATTGCCTTTTTAGAGTAAAACTAAAAGTAGTTAAGTGAATAGCATTCTGTCAGCTCAGAAGTTACAATAAAGAGTAGTAACTAAGTTATTTGTGGCAATAAAATTATCCTGAAGCAATATATTTTAAGTCTCATGGATAATACTGTAATTCACTGTATATACTTTAAGATATCTGCAGATACATTGTACCTCATCAATCAAATTTTTGTCTAAAATTGACCTAATAGACATCAGACACAAAGACAGTGCATGTGTAGGTTGCAATTGTAATGCTGAGTTTGAAGAATCTGGTTATGGATTCCTGTCAGGAACTTCAGAAAGAAAGGTAACCAGTAGGTTCGGGTTGTGCAACTTCTCAGCACATTTGCTGAGAGGAAGGAGCACATTGTTGTGGTTTAAGCATAGGTCTGGGAGCCAGGAGGTCTGGATCTATTCATGGCCATGTGCTGTGATATTGAATAAGTCAGGTTAACTCGTCTGGGCTCCTGCACATCCGATATTACATCTATGCTTAGATAAACACATTGCAAAGTGCTGCTATTGTGGTCACTATTACTGCTCTTCTAAGGACGTCTTTGCATTCAAGGCAATAAGAGTGATAAGAGCAAGAGCAAGTTTGAAGTTTTTTCCATGCGGAGTCAATAACTTTTCCAAGTTCACATGTGCTTAACTTCAGTGTTACTTATGTCTTTCCTCCAAGAACTAAGTGTCACCCTGCATGCAGATGGACCAGGGACCTCTTCCCTCCACATCTCCCCAAAGCTTTGGGTCTGTGAAGGAATAACACTCCTACCCCTTTATGGGGCATCTTTTTGGTCCTCCATCCAAACCCTGGTCAGCCAGGACACATCACCTAAGGGCTCCTGCTTGAGCCTGATGTTTTCCCTGGGGATCTGTGTGCAAAGGGTGATGTGAATGGGTGGCTTGTACCCTGTTTCTGATCTCAAGTCACACAAGCAATGCTGCTTATGGAGCTCTGTGGCTTTATACTGGACATTGATCATGGACTGTCTGCTCTGAGGCAAGTGTTGCACGTTCTCACATCCACTTGTAAACCCCTATGCAGACAACCAGGCATGCCTAGACTCCTATGGGACCTTGCTGCAAAGCCCCAGATCTCAGCAACCTGCATGCTCCAGCCACCTTCGGTGGGACTTGGCTTTTGTCCCCATGCATGGAAACAGGTGGAAATAAGCAGCACATGTCTAATATTTAATGATCCGAACTCCTTGCATGCTCTTCAGCAGCATGTAAGGCTGTAAACTTCCCTGACAAAAGAGAAGTGCCGAGATGAAGCAGCAGCAAAATATTCTATTATTTGTGGACACTAGAGGGCGTTATAGTAATAGTTGACTAATTTTTTTTTTTTTTAATTTTTTTTTTTTTTAAAAAGAGAGGAAAATAGTCCCCTAAATCTCAATAGCAGAGCTTGCAGCTTGAGGATTGTACTAGTGACTGGCATTTTTAGGTGCTTACCTGAATTGCTAGCAATCCATCCATTGGTAATCATACAAATCTCAGGTGTTAGCTGCAAAGGACACTCACTCTTGGTCCTGTGTTGTAAGATGTGTGACTAAGTAACATTACTGTGTCTTGAACAAGGCAAACAGAAGGAATCACAGATTTGTTTGTTCATGTTGTGGCTGATTATAACCCCAGCTCCTTCTGCACTGTTCCAGATCAGGTGGTGGAGGAGAATGTACACAGAGGTGACTGTACCTTTCCATTCACAGTGTAGGTGGAAGCTGATATTTTGCTTTGTCTCTAGCCATGCACTGGATACTAATAGCGATGTAGAAAGGAAACAAACAAACCTAAACAGACAAACAAAAAAAAGTAGTCAGGAAAACTCGATCACTGAAGCCACTGGAAGATGAGAGTGTTCTGTGTGCAGCTCTGAGGGGTGACTTTTGTGCAGGAGGTGGTGGGTGGTTTTGATTTTCTGCTACCTTGTGACAATGGGAAAATAATAGTTGGAACATGAAAAATAAGACCTGTTTTCTTTACTGTCTGAGACAGGGAGCTGTGAAATTCTGCCGGTATTAATATCACAAAAGGTAGAGCAATGTTTTCATTAGTCTGTTCTGCTACAGTTTTTCTTCCCTGCAGCAGCTCTGACAGATAGGATGCCAGCAGGAGGGAGTAAAATAAAAGGAATTAACCTGATTTTTTACTTCAGGCTTTTCATTACAGAACAAGAGTGGGAGGCAAAAATAATAGGAGCACACTGCTATCAGGTAGAAAATTAATAATGTAGAAAACTGCGTAAGATCTCAAACATTTGAGGTCAAATGCTGTGTAATGTGGTTTAGCTGTCACTGGTGCTCATGATTTTCAAAGAACAGCTGGGAAGAGGCCCTAATGCCTGAATCATTGCCAACTCTGGTTATTCAACCTGGAGCAAGTTCTGGACCTGCTATATGAGTTGCAAATTTTAAGTGTGTTTAGTTTGTAGTTGCATGAAACACCTGTACTGAGATACAGAAAACATTTCGTCTCAGAACGTTTTTGTCTGATTGTCTTGACATCACCCTCAATATATTTGCTCCCACCTCGCTGTTGCGTCAGTCTGATTTTAGCCGGAGTTCTCAGTTGTTACTATAATCTAAAGACTAAATCCCGCCGGAGGAGTTCTCAGTTGTTACTATAATCTAAAGACTAAATCCTGCCTTCCAGCAGCGATGCCTGCTACTGTCTCTTCTTTAGGAGATTTACATCTTTGGCAGTTCACAATTCTGTGACCAGTGGGCTGAATGGACTTCTCTTACTTGGAATTTAAAAGCAGGTCTTGATCACTCTTTGTTTTGCAAGTGTCGACAAACTCATCCTTTGTTTCTACTAAAGAAGGTCTTAAAGATGTGGCTGCAATAGCGAAGTGCAACCCTCCTGAATATACTTCTTACAAGGAGGGGTTTTTTGCCTGTACAGCTTAATCCAGAAACAAAGTCAAGTAGGTCAGCAAAACTGTTTCCTGCCAGTATGACAGGTATACTGGGCTGTTTTCTGGTGAAGTTGCATACTTTATGGGCTAGATATTGTTTCACCAGTCCTGACTAGTGCAATCATTCTAGTGAAGCCACTGGTGTGTAGGTGAGGTCTCACTGATGCCAGGGGCTGTACTGAGAAGTAGTGGCTTTCCTCACTTCACTGGGGCCTGAAGAGGAGAGGTAGGCAGTTCCTACTGTTCCTTTTGGAAGTCAAAGGAACAAGCTCCAGATTTTTCTGATACTACAGTCTCTGCTGAAGAAACAGGGGACATGACCATGCATAAAGTGAAGGTGTGATTTTAGCTCCTTTCGGTCAGCTTGATCTAGCTGGCTGTGAGGACATGGATTTTAGCAGCCAACCTGCCCACCAGGTTCCCCAGAGGCTCCTGCTCCCAACTGAGCTCATGCAGAAGCACTCACTGCTGCCATCCCTTCCCTGTCATGGTTACCCCAGCTAGCAGGGTTGACCTGCCCCCAGCACTGACCAAGCCTGCTCTTGCTCTGAAGTGCCGGCAAGCCCTCAGTACCCTGCCCAGAGGGAGAACAGCCTTCTGCTCCACCTCTGCAGTGCTGTGATTTGTAACTTCTGGGTCTGTGTGTTTTAAAGATTTGAGAGCTCACGCTGCCACCCCAGATATCTGCATTTTGCCTTATATTACGTTGCATTTCACTGTAGCCAGGCAGGGTTGTTCTAGTTTGCTTTTTCATTTCTCAAACAGAAGGTCAAATGGTGATAAGTCCCTTCTCCCCTGCTTCGCCATCGAAGTCTGTTAGATATTTACCTACCCCGCAAATTATGGTTTGAGTGTTTTGTTTCATCCTTAGGTTGTTAATAAGTTTCAAGCTGAAGCTTTTTCTCAGATGGCATTGCAAATATTACTTCAATTACACACTACTGTGTTAGTGGCACTTCCAGTGGGATGAGATTGCCTGCCCGAGAAAAAAGTGTTATTTACAGTACAGACACCTAATGGATATTGGCACATGTGGCTTCATAATGTCGTATCTACATGGCTGCCAGCAAGTGCCAAAGAGAGCAGCATAGGTTTCTTCCTACCTTTGACTCTCCCACTATGTGGCAGAGGGAAGCAGACAGCCTAGTTCTCAGAAATACTAAGCTGATCACGCTTTGTATTGCAAAGAAGCAAGGGAATGAGGCTTTCAGCTAGCATGTGCACTTGATGCCCATTTTTCATCTGCTTGAACATATGCCAAAAAAACCCACATGGTGACAGAAACTAGTTATGGCTGAAATGTCCTGGTGAACATTTTCTGAAAACTGTATCGAGGTGTTTTCCATGAGCTGTCTGAATGACTTCAATCTCTCTTCTCAATGGTGCTTTGATGAGATCATGCTCCGCAGTGTGGTTTCCCTACTGTGCATTATGCATTACTGATTTAATTCCTACCACAAAAGAGGTGCAAAGGCACTTCCAAAAATGCACAGATACTGGCATGAATTTAGACAGGAAAAACTGAGGTGGCAAACCCAAACTAAGCAATATGATCACCAATAGAATTACAAATCAACTTTGATATGGTAAGTCTTGTATAGACATGTGTGCTATTCTGATAATGTCAAGTGCATGAAGTTTTTTCTGGTCACTATCTCTAATTAATTTTCCTCTAAAAATTAGACTGGGAATAGGATGTATCTACACTAATATTGTAAGAGTGTTTCACTCTGTGGATTGTTGTTAAAGACCAAAAGTTGGAATTCATATTGGAAGTAATTGGAACTGGAAGTAATTGGAAGTAAAACAGTATAGTAGTGGGCCATAAGGAAGCAGTTGTGAGTGTTATGAACAACTGATAGGATACAAATGTCTATTTTTGTCTCTTCCTCTAGTAAACACTTACGGAAAGAATCCAGCTTCAAATCATGCACTTGCTTTGTGTTAGCAATAAACAGCCATTTGTTAACAATGATCTGTTTTGATAACTCTGTTCTTTGACATTTCAGGGTTTCTCTTTGAAAATGTTCCTCTGTGCTACCCAAACTGCAGTTAACTCTTCTCAAGTCACTTACAGAACAGCTAGAAGCTCATATCTTCAAATTCATTCATGCATTTTCGTGTCCAGAATATTTAATAATCTCATTTTTAACATCTGCTACCCCAGGGGGCTTTCCAGCACAGTCAGCCGTGCCTCCTTATGGCTTGGGTATGAGGAAATGGTGAGATCAGCCCTTTGTAAGCTGGGAAGGATCAGAGGAAGAGAGGGTCAAGCTGCAAAATCATTGACTTGATATTAAAGGACAGAAATGGGGTAGAAGAATGGGACAGGTGTGAAGGGGAATCATGTTTGTTTATTTGGCTGAAGCAGAAAGGGGTCACCCAGCTAACACAGGATTGTGACTTGCCATGGGACAAAGGAAACTTTCCAGACTAAAGTTAAGCAGGAGCCTGCTTGACTTGCTGGCTGGGTCAAAAAGCAGGGATGAAGGCCAGAAAGGGCAAGCAAAAGGACAGACACAGGGAGCTGTAATACATAAATCCACCAGTGTGACACCATTACATGTTATGGACAGTCGTATAGATGCTTCCTTGTCTCTCTCGTGACCCATTCTGATTACTGGAAGGTAAAGCCTACTAGGCTGACTGTAACTGTATGAAGGCAGCAGCTAATGGTAGAAGATTGTTCAGGATTTACAGCCTCCACTATTAAATACTTGTGTAGTAATATTATAGAAAAAAATACAGAGTTGCATTGGAGAACTTTTTACACCTTTTCCGTACTTAAACGGTGACCAAAGATGGCAGGGCCACTCAAGCACTCTGTGTTTTCATGTTCAAGATCACACCATTGTTGTAACAATGCTTTGCAATTTTATGAACACTCACCTGATTCACATTTGCATGAAATAGTTAAGGAATAAGGGATTTATATTTATTTCTGGTTGAAGGGTGAAGTCATGAAGAGAACAACAGTTACTTCCTCTGTTTAAATTTCAGTTGCTTTGTTTGAAACTGAAGCTCAAGGCAGAAGGCTTTGAAGCTTACCTTTAGTTAGTTATTTTAAGCATCTTGTGGGCTGCGGCAGAGTAGGAGGGTATCACTGGCAAATAAGCTTTGTATTTTTGACAGGGAGACTTGTGGCATTTCAGTAAGTTGGATCCTTATGCAGCAGAAAGACTGATATGTGTGGCAGCATTTCTCATGTGTGAGCTTCTTCATCTGGAAAAGAAACCCCTTCCTTTAGTATTAAGGCATCTTTTGCATAATCCTTGCAGGACGAGAGAGAGATACCTACTGGTTCAGATCCTGTACAGGCTAACATCATATAGCATGTCCAAGAGACATACCATTGATTCTGTCTGAGGATTTGTTGGCAGTCTTTAAAAATCTAGGTCAGTGTAGGTTAATTGCTCAAGGGCATTTTAAAATAAGAGCAGGCTTGACACCACTGGGCAAAGTTTTATTGTAAGATAATCTGGTTTTATGTTTTCTATGAACTCTAACACGCCAAGACAAATTGTCCGCTTTCTCAGTGAAAGTTTCCTATTCTGCCTCCTCTCCATAATACAGAAAGCCTAAAAGGGAGTCAGCTTCTGTTTGTCTCTCCATGCATCTTCCACACAAGGTCTGCAGAGATTTCAGCCCAAAACACGTATGAGAGAGTGTGAATACTCAGTAAACTTATAAGAAAAATATGTTGTAGTTTGCTTTCTGAACTATAAAGTCGCTGAGGATCTTAGGCAGGAAAGATTTTAACACAATTAATTGTAATACAGTTACTCATACTAAAGATTTTTAATTAGAACTTACCTGGAAAGGATTGTTGATGGTGTGCAAGGCAGAAGACAATCTCAAATGCCTGCCCTTTAAACTGTGCCAGCTCTGTAGAGCTAAGACAAATAAAACTTCAGATTGTTGTTTTTCACCTGAAGTGGATAAATAATAAGACACAAATGTGTATTTTAGTATTCACTTTGCTATGACTCAGTAACACTCAATAAGGAAAGTGAGAGATGCACTTGAATTCTGGACTCAGCGGTGTACCATGGCCTGGAGATGTGGAACAAGATGAGGGACACTTATTAAACATGGAGGGTTTGAGATATTTGCAATCAAGTGCCACAAAAATTAAAAGGCAAGTGCACTCATTCCTAAAAGCAAAACTTGGTTTATGAACACATTAATTTTGGGGTCTGACCGTAGAATCAAGCAAATGATGACAGAAAAGGACACAGTGCATTTCAAATATCACAAATGTAACCCAAGGCACTATTTGATAGTTTTTATCCTACAGACTTCATAGCCCAGTTGAAATACTTCCTTCTTAAAATCTTTCTTATTTTCTTAGACATTGAATAGTCCGAATCAAAATATGTCATTAGCTGGACATCAGGCAGTTTGGGGGGTTTATTCATATCCCATGTATTTTTTTCATGTTACATACGTTTCCTACCTTATCAAAGTGTCAGACTTATGAATGGTGCTGCTAAAATTACTTTTTCTTTATATTGCTGCTAAAAATGCCTTATTTTTAAATATATAAAGATGGATGAGTACTCCTTAGTTTGAGGAGTGGAAGGAGAGGCAGCACATTTCAGACTGGTTTCTCACATATATTCCTTAGTGTAGCCATACTGCAGGTGTGCTCCTTCTGTCGCTCTTAAAAAAACTCCGTATTTGTAAGATCTTCAGGAGAAACTCCTGATGACGTCTGAGAGACAACCAAGAGGAAAGGGTGGGGAAGAGAAGGGAGATGTTATTCTTGTCTGAAGTGCAGTGTAACCCTTTCACTGGATGTGCATTGGATGAAAACCTTTCCCCCATGACTAAAACATTTCATCTTCACTTTAGTGTAGACACAAATTTCACTCATGATGTTTTTTCCACTGATGCTAATTACCTTTGGATCATCCTCACTGCATGGAAAGATTGTCTTGGGAGTCAGTAGTGAGGTAATTTCCACTGCTAACAGCTCTTCAGAACAACTGAAACTCAAATCCCAATGTACAGTGTTTGTCTTTTGATCTGTTTTTAACACTGTCAGTAATGCTTCTACCCTCTGCTGCCATGTAGCCTACTTTCAAACTAATTGATGTGCCCTGTAACAGCTTGAAACAACAAAACTCTGTTTCTCTCTACTCTTGTAAGGAGAGAATATTTATTTAACTTCCAGCCTTACAAGTTTCCCTCTTTTTTAGGTATCTGGAATGCACGTATCTTTCCATGCAAAGATATTTTTGTTAACCTGAGAGTCACCCAAGCTGGTAAATGAACGTTTCCTTGCATACCTTTGCAGGGCTGATTTTTCCCTAACACTTGGCCATAAGCACCTCCAGGGCCTGTGGGTCAATTCATAGACACTAGACTGCAGACATGGTGGAGTTCTGCACACCCCTTGTGGGCTGGATTCCTGACTACCTAGGAAGTCGGAAAATCAAGGGGCATTAGGTTGTCTCAAGTCTGTTTCAAATATTAGCCTAAAATACAAACCCCCCAGGTTTATTCTAGGTAAGGGTGATGCTCCAATAATGTAAAACAAAACAAAACACAAAAAAAAAAGAAGTGGAAAACAGCATAAAACCATTTGCATAGCAGCCAGGGCTCTGAGTGTGCCCTTGGCAGTGATAGCCAAGGGATCCCTGCCCATGGAGTGGGTCTCCAAAACTACCTAGCAGAATAGGCAACTTAGTTTGCAACTCTCATTTGCTTTGGGAGCTCTCCTACAGTTTGAATGTACCCTTTTCATCTTTATAGGGTGGATTTCCCTCTTCTGCCATCTCAGTCTTGCTGCCCACCATAAGGTAAATTTTGGGCTTGTGAACAAATGACTGTGATGAAGCAAGCCTTTTACCCTCCTCTGACACAAGCTTTGAAATAAAAATATGTAAATGTAGCAAGTGGAACCTTTCTTCCTCCCCACAGTGTTTCTTAATTAGCGCATTCTTTCAAATCTTAATGGTTACTGCATTTTGTGATATAATAGCTGTGCTAGTTACTGATGGTAACTACATTTCCAGGACTGTATCATATTTATAAATCGTGTATCTGAAGCACTCACAATGCATGTACTAACAAACTCTCAGCTTTCTGTTTGCTTTGGATTATTCAAAGACTGCACACACACTATATGGTAATACAGATGATGTTCTTATTAGTACTCTCCCTGCACCATCCTCCCTGCCGGATTCCACCAGGGGTTTGTTCCCATCACGGCATCGTAGCTCTTTCTGTGATGAGTTTCTGCTTGTGTGGCTCCACGCTGACAACAGCCACACATGACTGCACCAAATGCCAAATAGTCTTAGTAATACTGCAAGCAGAATGCCCTGTCTCAGCTCTAAAAGGCATAACATAGAGAGCCAAATCAGAACAATCTCAAAGTGATTGTAACAACCAGCCAAAATGGCTGAGTGATGAGGAAAAGCCCTATCATGCTTTGTGCGAAAATCTAAAGCGTTTTGGTGACTTAGAATCCAATTCTAGTGCTTTGACAAAGATGTTCTATAAAAAGCAGAGCAGCTGTTTCTGTTGCCTTTGTAGTAAGGCTCAAACTGAAGAGAAGTATTTGAGATAGGCCGTATCTTAAATTCAAAATGTCACTATGCAGTAGGTTATTGGTTCTAATAACAGTTTTCTCTTATTTGTTTATTATCACACACCATGAATTCTGTATGAGTGCAAGGAAATCATGAGGAAGCAAATAAAACTGCATGTTGTATCACTAGAATTACTTGAACAAATTTCTCAGTAGTTTTTCCCCTCTTGCTTTCTAGTTTTTCAAAATGACAGTGAGTTTTCTATAGTGTGTCTATGTGAAGATTATTTTACAAAATGTTTTAAAATGTCATATGTACAGGTGATAAATGTGGTGTTCTGAATATCTACACAATTTTCATATAATTCTCATAGTATTATTTTATCTGCAGACCATATGTCAGGGAGCTGTTCACAGTTGAGTTATGCCTGGGCTAAATCCTTTGCTCTGGATTTTTCAATCTCCACTGAAAACCTTCTGCACATTCCAGCACTCCCAATGTTCCAATTCACTGCTGAAAAAGTAGTGATTTATTGAATGCTTCCTGCTCTGGGACTTTTTCTCTTCTACAATTCCACAGACTTCAGCAGAATAGACCAATTGAGCTCTTGGTGAGTTACCCAAAGTCGCCTAAGCCAGGAGTGATTTTTCCACAGATATCAGCAGTAGTGTTTCTGTTGACTGCTGTGGAATTTGGTTCTCATCTTTAAGACCAGGCTTCAGATACCGTTCTCCTCAAGGGTCAGTAGACATAGTTCACACAGTAGGCTTGTGCAGATATGCTCAGGAAAATAAGGGCATCTCCTCATGCAAGTTACAAACTGAGCTTCCAAAGGGGAAAACAGAGCTTTTCTGCTCTACTGAAATTCTTTGAACACATCTTTATACGATCTGAAGAGAAACCTGGGTATACATGCATAGAAGTAGCAGAGCTCATCAATTCTGCCTAAAAGCATGGTCAAATGCTGTGAGAGTCTTGAGGTCTTCACTCGGAATGGCTGAGCAAGACCTAGTGCTTGCAGAGCTCCCAGGGGTCTGAGTGCACACATCTCCTCTCTTCTTTGGCCACATGCCCGCGAGAGCCGTGTGCCAGTGCAGAATACTCAGTCTTGGTCTGTGGAGCTGGGGGGCACCTGTGCTCTGTCACAAATGGGTTTTCTAAACACAGCGTAAGGTGCCCATGCACACTGTTTGTAATTGATGTCCACGTGGTTTTCCACATGCAGCAGTTCACCCACAGCAGTGCACACTTTCCTCGCCTGCTTTTTGCAAGTCCAAGCTGTGTCATAGCCATAGTTTGTAGGTATCCAGAGCTTCACTGTAGTACTGCTTTATTTCACCCTTTTGCTTCTGAGTAAGTAATTTATCTATCTCACAAAATTTAAATGGTGGGCATGCATAAACTGAATGAAAACAAGCATTGTCTAGCAAAGGAATAGGCTACATTCGTGATCATAAACATGAAAATACTGTTATGAATAAGCTTGTTAAAAAAGGGAGACATGAAGTAAAATCAAATGTACATGTGAAATAGTCTGTCTGTCTCCTAAACTTTTTCTGAGACATCTCTTGGCTGTTATAGCCGAGGGCTAATCAACAGATCCAGCATTATGCATTGTAATAAATTTTGGGCTCTCAGTACACATTCTCTATCTTAGATTTTCTCTAATCCTTAAGAGTCATCAGGATTACAATGTGTTTAAGTGATATGTCAAAGTAATTCTAGGGCCTCTGCTTTCTTATTAATCCAGGCATATATATTTGCAGTCTGGGTTGTCCACAAATGTGCCTGAGACATTATAATGGATATAATGAATGTTCTTGTAATACTGTTCAAGCCTGTCTAGGTTGGACTGTGCAAAAGCCTTTCTGCATAGAAGAGGCGACTTTCTGCAACAGCTGTATCCTCCTGCTAATTACATTGCAGTCTCTTTCTGTCCCAGACAGAATGATTTGTACTGTGAACATTTCCTCCTTTCTATAGGAAAATGTGATTTACATATTATGAAAGGCAATACCTGTACAGCATTTTGGTCTCACAAATACACTTACAGAAAAGGCAAACACATAGCCAGTTTTCTGTCTCCCCTAACATTCAAAACATTAAAATGTGACTCCATATTTTCTGTTCTTTCACTGACTTCTGTCAGAGTTGTTGGCAGGACTAATCATGTTAAGTCACTAAATTTAAAGAAACACTACTCTCACAGAGTCTTTCCGGATTCCACACTGAAATAGCATGTTTTCCCATAGCTATAAATCCATAACTTATTACATAAAATATATCTGTTGTGGCCAATTTTGACCAACCATTCATGGACCAACTTCAGCAAGAATAAGAGAAACATGAGGTGAGGAAAAGATTGGAGTCACAGAAAAGTTCCAGAGCAAAGAGAGGATGGAAAGATGGAGTTATTTCCTCTAGAGAAAGGTTAAAAAGGAGAGGGCAGTGTGAGTGCAGGGAAAATAAAATAATGGTTGAAATACCATGTTTCAGACTTCTCCTGTTTGAACTTTCTCATTAAACAAGAAAAAAAGAGAACTGTTCTTGGTTACTTAGGCAGTAAAACAGATAGGCAGCAGCTGTGAAACACAGCAGTGTTTTTCACATGGGGCAGAACTAACCTGTGGGACTTCTACAATGAAAAATATACTGAGCTCATAAGTTCATTAGGACTCAGGAGAGGATGGGACTTTCTGGGTGGAGCTACAGTGTACTCACAACAATATCAAATGAAAGAAGAGGAAATGTGTGTGCTCAAGGGTTAAATTAAATCGATGATGTGGATGGCGGGAGGCCAATCAGCATCAGTAAATCACTGATGGACATTTTTAGCTTTAAATATCTACTTAAACCCACTTAGCAAATCACTTTGTAAGCAGATAGAGATCTCTGAAGAAGTGCTCAAGGTGGCTGAAGTTGAAGCTTCATTATTTAGGTCTTTTTATTATATGCTGGGCACTTTTCCGTAGTATAAGGCTTGACATTGAAATATGCTGAGGATTAATGTCAGCAGCAAGCAGGCTATCCAAGAATTTATGATCCATGTGATACAGAAGAATAACACAGAATGCATATGCATTAAAGTACGTAATAATTGAAAGCAGTCCTCCTATTGCCATTGCTGTGGCTTCAGCTGATGAGACATACAGCCTGCTAATATATAGGACTATTTTCAGGAATCAGAGCATATTACTGACATGAGAGACAAAAGTGGATGACTTACAATATGCTATTTTATGTGATTATAATAGAAATGATTTTGTGCTATGCTCACTTTACTTCGTTCTTGTGAGTCTGAGGCTCACTTCAAGTCATTCTTGGGGTCTATGGCCAATCCCTAAGACCCCTTCACATTGTAACATATGCTGTGGAGTGAAAGTCCAAAAAGAAAAACGCAAACACAATAAAATAGGCCCTTAGTTGAGATTAATAATAACCCATTCTGACACACTTTTGTGTCTTATGTGTTATCCATGGTTGGTTTGCCTTTCACATCCAGGTGTATTCGACTCCTCTGTCTTATTCAGCTTCTGCCTTACTTAAGCTTTGGATTCTCATAATCTTCCTCGGTGCTGAGCAGCAAAACATTTTCCTGCGAGCCTGGAGCAGCTTCTCAGTTCCCTTTCATCCATCTGTATTATCTGCAACAGAAGTAGCAGTGATTCTAGTTATGGAATTTCTGTAATTGTTAACATTTTATAAATGATCTGTTTCTTTGTTGAGGTGGTCCTATTTCAGCAGCAGATAGTCTCATTCTGTTACTGAAATTGTTGAGGATTTGGCATCTTCACCCTGCTAAGAACCTCCCTTCCCCCATTTGTTACATTCAGGGATACCACTTTTCTTTTAGTCTCTTTTAAAAATGACATTTGTTAATGATTATGTGTGATATACATTCAGACAGGAGAGTGTCAGAATGTTAATATATGTGACAAAAGAAGCAGCTATGTTTTCTGTTCATTCTCCAGTGCCTTTCACCTCAAAGTTGTGCAATTTTTAAGCAAGAAAAAAAACAACAAACAAACCAGAAACCCAAAACTCTCAGCACTGATCAGGCAATCACTGGCAGTTACTTTGGGTAGCAATTTCATTATACCAGATGCATTGTACTAACTTTGAGTTGGAGATAAAAAAGAAAACATAAGTTCTCCAGGTGAAACACAGGAAAAATAGAACTTTGCCAAACTTCATGCTGGTAGGGTAAAGAGAATGAAAGACAGATAAGAAAGGCAGAACGTAATGGCCCTGGTTATTGCCAGTATATAGTAACATTACACTAACATTTACAACAAGGTCTTCAGTGACTTTGAGTGACTTCCCTTGAAGCAGATAGAGCAATTTGGAAACTACCAACTCCCTGGAAGTGAGACCAGGCCGGCTGAACTTGCTCTGCACACTGAAATGTAGTCATTTTCCTGGGAAGATGTGATGTCTCTTCAGTTAAAGACTTTTTCTGTTAAATAAAAAATAAAAATCAACAAACCCAAAAAACTGATTAGTAGTAGGAGGGGTAAAAGTCACCGTGAAATAAAATAAACAAGTGTTTGTTTGGGTTTTTTTTCACTTTGCATACAGTGACTCAGGAAGGGAGTAATAGGAGGAAGTGGAATATCCACACCATACATAAAGGCTTTTTCAATGAATGCAAGCTGCTCATCACTAATTCTTGTAGTGTTCAATGATTGCAGCACACAATAAACAGATAACAGTACTATTTAAAAGTGAATTGTTTAAGATTCTCCCTGATTAGCAATAAAATACGATAAAGTTGTGTTTGATAAGATAGAGGGGAGATAAGGGTGTAGTAAGATAAAAATGTATAGCTTGGCTCAATGCTAAAGTACTTAAAATGATCAGATAGAATGTCAATATCTAGGTGTTGGCTTCATTGAAAAATAATATATGTTGGAGCAGCTGTATGATCCTAAAGACTACTTTTTAATTAAAAGGACTGCTCCTTAGTGATTTAGACAGTTTGCACTAACTGGCAGTTAAACTGAGTGAAGCTTGTTGTAGGTGATATAGACTAAGACGTAAACAGCTTATTTTCTTATATTTATATATATTATACACTGACAGAGGAGGAAGAGCAGGGTCAGAACACTTTTAAATATATAGCATTAACTTAGATGAATCAGTGATGATGACGATGATGATGATGGTGATGATGGTGATGATGATTACTCTTTTACATGCACTGAAACATAGAAATTCAAGGCTAGTTTTCATCTAAATTTATTCCTCTAAAATCTAGATTTGTAGTTTGGAGGATTTCTCTGTAGCGCCTCTGCAGTTAATGGAAAGAGATTGGCCTAAGGGATTCACATCTGGATCTTGTCTAGATAGCAAAAACATTCTTATTTTTGAAATTAATATTCAAGACAATCTTTACACTCCTAAAATAATTCAATGGATGCAGGCTATCTACGACTATCTGTTTGGATGCTGTTCTGGACTGAGCGCTGTTGCTTTTCATTTCAGCAAAGCCAACTTGGACTCCCAATATTTGCCTTGTTAGAGTTTCATGTCATTCCTTGCTGTAGCCTTAATTGCCCTAATAAGTTTTGTATGCCTCTTCTCATTTTCTGGCTTTGGATTGTTATCTTCAGCTGATGCTGTTTGCTTTGTAAGACACAAAAATATCATTGAAAAAAATGCCTTCTACAAATAAGCCTTCTAAGACCTTATTTTACACAGTGATTAAATGAGTAGTGTTTCAATGCTGGTGTGAAAAAACCTCTTCTGAGTTCCTGGTTAAAAAATGCAAGGGTATTTTCTCCTATTTGACTGGCAAGAACTTATCTCAAGCTTAGTCATGCAGTGGTCTTAACTCCTTGTAGATTTAAAGCTGTGTTTTGATTCTTTCATTTATCTCATACAAGCCTTGCAGGCATAATTCTACTTCTCTACTTGCAACCTCCCTTGTTCATCCAAACAATCAGGAAAAGAGCATAAGATAAGCTTTTCTGATGTGAAAAAGAAACCAAGAAAAAGCTTGTCAATTGCCATATATTATCTCATGCTTGGGGAGTATATATGCTTTTTCAATTAGGGTTTCTGAAGTTTCTTTAAATGTACTAGGTATACCCTATAGAGTAATTAAGGGCTTCAGCAAATAGGGCCTGAAAGGCCTTATAACCTTCCAGTCTCCCATAAATGCATTTGCTTACTGATTTTCCCTTCTTTTCTCTATGCATCTGCTGTTGCTATCATTTTAATCCTCTCTAGAAAGTCAGTCCTAGAGAAATGCAATTACTGGGGGAAAGACTGAACAAACAGCAAGTCTTGTGCTTACTTCTGTTGAAGGGGTGGCTTACTCTTAGTGGTGCCAGAAAGAGTCAGAGAGCCTGGACTGAGTGTAAAACTTCTTTCTTTTTTTCTTTTTTTTTTTTTAAGATCTGCATGAGCAATACTCAGTTTGTAATTACATTTTGCTTTGGAAATGCTAATATCTAAGCCAGATTTAAACTGACACTGAAGAGTTATTTCTTTTCAGTGAGTTACCACAAGAAGCAGCTATAAGTTATTTGAAAGGTGTTTTATACGTAGTTAATCAGGAAAAAATTGCTTGGCATTTGTGCTATTTATTTCCATCAGGTGGTTCGGGACCTAGATTTATGTTTTGAAGCTTTGAGGAAAAGTGTATTGCTTTGCTGAAGGCTTTAGACTGTTCTGTGAAAGAAAAGCAGTAGAAGAAATATATGCTGCTGCCTGAATTATTACACATATCTAAATAATAAAGCCCCAGCCGTGTTTGCCTCCTGCTTGTAACTGCAATAAAAGGTACTTGTGATTTTAATTACTTAGAGCAAAATTCAAGTGGTTTATTAATATCAACATAACCCTAGGACAGAATTATAGTCATGTTTTATATACAGTTGGGGAGATGCTGGTGAAAATAACATGCCAGGTATAAATCTGCTTTCCTGCTGCTTCACAGCTCAGTGGAAATTTAACCTGAGATCTAGACCTGCATCTGCTGGGACTGGAAGAGGGAAGAAGAGCACAGTCACCTCAGGGGGAAAGTTTCCTTGTTCCAGATCTCAGGAGAGTGTTTCTGCCCTCAGTGCAAAGGCTGCAGCCTGTCTAATGGAGCTTCAGTACAATTGAGAGGTAGATGGATAGGCTGTCTCTTGCTCTCAGGTCCCTTATCCTACCATCACCCAGGCATCTGGCCAGTTCCTAGCAAAGATCAGAGCATGCCTTATCCTTCTGTAAGTGACACCAGAAGCTGATGTTCCCCCAGGGTTATGCTAAGACCCTTGGGTACCAGCCAAGGGAGCCTCAGATGAGAGGACAGTTTTCTCCCCATTACTCCTACTTCATATCCATACACCATACCATGAACACTCCTATGGCCGTATCTGACAGGTTTGCTTCACGTGATGGGAAGGGTACAAATCAACTGCTTTCTCCAAAGGATTTGTCCTGGTGGCCATAGTGAAAGGCTCAAACTGCAGCTAAAGAACAAGTTGGAAGTCTCTTTGCACAAGGACACATTAACCCCACACAACACATTACAGGGCAAGGAGCATCCTTTAATAGAAAACTGTGCTTTTAGTAGCCAAAGCACACATGGACTTTTCCTCACAATAGGCAGGTGCTTCAGTTTTTCTGAATTTATTCGATATTCTTACTATTTCTGATTCCAGTTATGTTTTGTATTTGTGTTCTGATGCTTGCCTGAAGTATTGTCCACCGGTCTTTGGCTTATCCTGTCTGATGGTCTTCACTTTCCTTCTTTATATTGGATATTTCTGCTTAATACTTTGCCCTCTTTTAGCTTTCCCATGGATTCATATCTTAAAATAACCCTCCCTCCTACTACTCTATAAGCTAATATTTTATACTTTTCTATGTTTTAAATTTAATTTCCTTTTAGCTGTTTTATTATTACTGTTTTATCAGCAATCACAGTTCCAATGTTGAGTGCATTGAGTGCAATAACATAGTTCCCATTAGTTCAAAAAAAATTAACTGAGTCATGGAAATGTAAAACCCTGAGCATAATCTTATTACTGATATCCCTGGTACTGTTAATTAATCATCCAGATTCATTCCCCAAAAGCATTAACCAAATCCAGTCTAGAAGTTGAGGGATTAATGATAAGCAGCAGACATTTTTTTTGTTATAAAGAGCTGGCTTGTTATTGTGTAAAAGACAGGGCTTACAGTACAAAATGACATCTTCAGTGCTCACAGCCATTGTCACATAATCATGGAGAGTTTCTCCAGCATTTAAAAAAATCTTCAGGCCTATTTTAACAATCTCTGTACAGATTTAGTAGTCACTGGCTAGCAAGAGGGCATGAACCCACTATAACCTCTTTCTTCTCATACTGCAAGAAAAAACCTGACAAGATCCGCCAATGGAGATTCACGTCCCAAGGAAGGTTGTAGGAATCTCTGTTTTTGAAATGATATATAAATTGCAGACTCCTAAAAGTTGGCAGAAATCAAGCTGACAAAGGATAAAAGTAGTGTATCATACAGAACCTCCACAAACAGGACACATACATTGTGTCCTGGTGAGTGGCAGGAAAATAAGGTATCTGCAGTAAATTTATGTGCCATAGTGTAGTCCCACAAAAGTAGAGAGAAGCATAGAAGTGACTAAGAGAAACCATAACTTTTTTCCCTATTTCTTTCCTGACCTCTTCCACAGACCCTAGCGCAGTGGTTCCCCTGTATCTGCTGAAATCAAAGGCAACCTGTTAGACCATTTCACCAATATCTGGTCAGTATGTGTGTAATATTTTAGAGGTAGGATGAATTTCTAATCTGAAGAATTAATAAAGCCTCACAATTTTTTTCCTTATTTTAGTTTAAATAGATTCATCAAATAGGAAACATAATGTTACAATCCTGCCTTGTTTATTCAACGTATATCTGTTGGAAAAAACTTTCCATTTTCCTCAGTCTCAGCCCTCTCTTGAAGGCTACTACAAGCACAATGTTACAGTCCGAGTAAAAGACTGAATTTAGTGCAAGGTATTTGGGGTAGATTATACTCTTTGCTGCTGGTGCATTAGTCTGATATGGCTGCACTTAAATCTGTGGAATTATTCTAGTTTTACATTGTTATGAATCTCCTGACTGTATCCAAAGTCCTTTGTTATAAAGTACCTTCTCTCCAGAGTGACAGAGCAGCTCTCCTAATTTTCCAGCTAGAACCTCAAGCTATCTTCCTGTCTTTAACCCTGCCCTTTAATCAAAGCTCCCATGGCCTTGAAGCAGCACAAAGGATTTAATCTTTCTCTGTGGTGTTTCCCACAAATGACAATCAATATAACCAGACTGTAGGTATACACCTGACATTGCATTGTTCAGCAATACACTTTTGAGGTTAAAATAATTCACTCTGTAAAGATATATAAGATTATGAATTAATTTATGAACACCTAGAATATTAAGAGAGGTACTTCTTGGTCTACAAAGCACTGTTTCACTGTCATTTCAAAAACTCAGATTTAGCATGGGACCCAAAGATTTTAATTATTCTTGCAGTAGTGATAAACAGAAGTAATGATACATCCACCCTCTCCACTAGTAATAAAGGCATCCTCTTCATTAAGAAAAGGTAACGGTTTATAAATATATTATAAATACAGATAAATGTTAGATATACTCGGAATGTTTAGTAACAATAATTCTTGGATGTTCTCAGGGCTGAAAAGCATAGGATCTCAAAAGCACATTAAGGCAGTAGCTAAGTTATGTCCCAGGGTACTTGTGAGTAACTGGTGGCAGTAGTTTAGCTCACACTCTGTGTCATAGTGATGGCAGAGCCTGAAGTGGAATGGGGGATTTGCACTGCCGCTGCTCATAGCACACACTGGTAGGTACTTTTAGATTTTATAATAGGCATTTCCAGCCCAGCATTCTCTCCCTTTTCCCAGTGTCTGAAGGCAGACACTCTTCTAGGAAGCAGGCTTATATTGCTGTCTCATAATGAAATAGCTGGGGCCCAACTGTATTAACATCTGCTTTAATGGCAGTTGAAAGAAGCAAGAGAAGTGCCCCCAGAAAAAGAGAAATACCCAGTGGGCTCAAGAAGAAGTGATTAGCCTCTCTGAGAGTGGGAGACTGGAGTGATCAGGATAGCAGGATAAGGAAGGATATAATTACAAAGCACGTGGTGCTAAAAGGCTCATCCTATATAATTCCTTTTAAATAAAATCTATCCTTGAAGGAGGAATTCAGTGTGCCAAACTGAATGGTCTGTCTGAGGGCAATCAGCACAGCTACTAGCTTTAAGCATTTCAGTGAGAGGACCCAGGAAAATTAACCTGTTTGCTTCCAGGGGTCTGACTTGCTGCTTCCTGAGAATTAGCCCAGAAGCCCACTCTCCTGAACCTTGCTTGGAGCTCCTGTGAAGAAGCAGGACAGACTTGAAAAATTTGGAGACAGGCTGTGCCTAGGATGTTATTTTTCATCCTCATCTTGAATTCTTCTGGACATAGTGCTGATTGTGTGCACAGGTGGATATTTAAATCACAGAGCAAAGGGTAGGAGAGCCTGAGAGGTGCACAGCTTGTGGACAGCTACAGCAAATTTACTTCAGAGCTGTAAATTGTGAGGTCTGAGACACTTCTGAAAATCCCAGTACTAACTATTAAGGGTTATGATGGACATAAAAAATTAAAAAAGAAGGCACAGTTAAATGTTTTTGGGCATTTTTTTCTGTTTATCTGTGTAACTTTATAAATGGATGTCACATTCGGTTCATATTGTAAGTTTTTTAGTATTGGCACTGGGAGAAATTTGACAAAGGGAAGACATGAAAGAGAAAAGGCAATGCAAAGGAAAAAAGAAAAAAAAATTACTGACATAAAAAATAAGAAGAAAGACAAAGTGCAGAGTATACACAGGAGAACAGGAAAGAATGTACTTATTTAAAGTGTTTAAAATCAGTCTTCCTGGTAAAAGGGCAACACAGGAATCAGCCTGGATCTGCTGGCTTTTACACATTTTTGTATTTTAAATTTTCTTCCAGGCAAATATCTAGCAAGTTATTTATGTAGGCTGAAACTCTCTCCAGTCCACAGGCCACTGGGAATGCTTAAATCCTACCTAATCTTTGGTTCAAGCAGCTGGCAGTAAAACTTAAATTGGACAGACATTGTAAGTTCCATCCCGGAGCACTGTCCATAAAAAGGGTGACTTGAAATATAGAATATATTTGCTTGGAAGTGTCTTTACTGCTATTTTGTGAAAGATCTTTGGATGGCATCCCTTTTTCATCTCATCTCTTGTTCTTGTCTTGCCTGATACTATTTGGGAGGGCAGTGCAGAGTTCTGTAAATGTTCAGGTGAGAAGAAATTAAAAAAATGTGATTCTGTCTTCAGTTCTCATGGTCTCTGCTTGTGTGTTCAAGTCTAGGAGCATATGCTTATTTGTTCAGTCAATTCTGAAAGAACCTTTTCTTTGAGGACAAAAGGTCACCTCACAGATTGAAATTATTTCTTTTCTTTCTGAGTCAGAGTCTGAACAATAGATCTTTTTTTAATCCTGTTTTTAGGTTTTAGACATTTTAATCCTGCTTTCATATGTTCCAACTTCAGATTTTTTTCTACTTGTCTCTCTTAAAATGCTTAAAGTGTGAGCTACGGTCAAACATGGCCTCCTGGCCTTTGCATCTTTACTAAAAGTGTTACAGCAGTAGAGTTTTTAAACAGTTTACACACTGTTTCTGATGGCAGAAAACATGCACAACTACATTGGAATGCACTTCACATTCAGTACTTTGCAAAGACAACTGGCCAGGAATGGGTGGGCTGGTGGTGAAAAATGTAGAGGTGATCCCCTCTTATTTTCAGTACTGTATTGTAGCCTATGTAATGAAAGGATTAAGAAGTAGTTGTTACTGAATTGTTGATATACTGATGGCATAAAGATGGGTTTTTTTATGATTTGTGGTGATTTAGGTCTTGTAGATAGACAGCAGCTACATACAAATATGCAAGGATAAACCCAGGAGGTTATCGAAACTCTGAGGCTTAAATCTAGCTTTTTTCTTACATTTTGTGGAATTCTCTAATATCATTTGAAATGCAGCTGTTCTGTATGCACAAAACCAGGACAGCTTCTCAGAAAATATTCGAAACAGTTAATATTTTATGAGATTTGGAAATAAAATCCATCAGTGCCACCTCCTCCAGAAATGCTTACAGCAGTTATAAACAGAAAGTTAAAAAAACAAAAACCAAAACTGTGAGGAAGATAATCTTACCAGGACTTTGTATCCGTGTTTTGGAAACTGTTGGCTATATGATCACATAGACAATCTGCAAGCTTCATGGACATCTCAGATTTGACTATTTTTTAGCACTCTATTCTGATCAAATTTGAAGAGAAGGCATTCAGGTATAGCAGTAACTCTACAGCAGTGTGTCTGTGTGGTGCAGTCTGGTGAAAACCTCTAACCAGAAAGGTTTCAATCCTTCCTCTTCCTTTCTTCTTCCCTTCATTGCCTTGTTCTGTGAATTCAAGACATGAAACTAAAAGCAACTGATCTATTTCTGAAGAAGGAAAATTGGAAAGACACTGTCCTTACTGCTATGTGAATATTGAACAGAAAGACCAGATGTAAATTTGACAAAAATGTGAAGTTGTTCTGAGTGGAGGTTGGGAAAGTAGGAGGCGTGCAAACAGGGTAGTGGTGCTTGGTCACGAGACAGTGCATCTAAATGCAGATTTCAGAATGACTGCAGGACAGCAACCGTCACTTCCAAAATAGCTAATATTTGTGTTAGAAATGTGCTTTTGACATCTGTGGTTTTTGAGTTGGGAAATAGAAACAGATTAGAAAGTTATTAGACAGTAGCCAAACAAAACTAACATAGCACTGAAGCAGAACAAGCTCCTCAAAAGCAGACTAATAATTTTTTGTGGAGAATATTCACCAAATAACTTTAAATACACTGGAGGAAAGGATGATCTGTTCCTGGCAGGTTGTGGCCAGTGTAGGTTTCATGTATGTGTTTGGCTCCTGGAAGATGAATTCACTCTGATATGAGATGGAGCCTATTAGGAAATTGGCTACACAAGTAAAAGTCCATAATCCATTTCCTTTAAGGTTGCTAAGCACAACAGTTATTGCCCTCAGTGGTAAGGCAAACACATAAATTAATAAATGTCCTATTAATGAGTACACTAAACATGAAAATGTCTGAACCAGAGAAATACCAACTGTGCCTATTACCAGTGGGGCATGTTTCATGTTGGTAAAACAAATCAGCTAATAGGATAAGAGTCAAAGGTTGTAGCACATGTAACTATGAGAATTTAGCTTTGTTTTAAATAAACCTTTCTATGTCAATACGGAATTTTTCAGAAAATCAGTGATGATACCTAGGTTTAAAAGCAGTGATGCTGAGTGTTAGCATGCTTGTATATAGGTTTATATGTATAAAACCAACTCAATGACTATAATTTCTTAATCTAAAATGAAGAAGGTTAACCAGCTGTAACAAAACCAATTCCATCAATCTACAAATTCTAAAAATTATTCTGGGCAAACTTTCACTGTCTCATCCTGACTTTTTAATCCGACCTTGCCTTTTTCACATGAAGCATCCTTGTTGTTCATTGGAAATGAAAATCTGCTTTCTCCAATTTTCAAGGTTTGTGAGTTTCTCTCCGCCTTTGTAAGCTGTCTGCAACCGAGACATCCACCAATTTCTTCTCTGTTGCCTCTTGAATATGGGAGTGGTGTTGTAGAGGTAAAAAGCCTTGACTTGAATTTTTACCCCGCGTGCACCAATTTTGCCTTGCATATACTGTGAGATATTTACTGTAAATTAAATTAAATGTAGTCCAGCAGCAAATGTATTAAAGCTTAGGGAGGTGGGGATGTTGCTGCAGACTACGTCACAGAAAGTAACAAGCCTGCTGCCAAATGCACCTTCTGCAGCAGAGTGCCTGGAACACAGTCCTCAGGCACCCTGGTCTTCACTAAATAAACACAACTTTTTGTTATTGTGATATGTGGCTGGTATTTTTATGCACAGTGTAAGATAGAGCCTAGTGTGGGTCCCTGGTGTAAGTATGTGTCCCTGCGAGGCCAGCAAGAGAAATCACAGACTGATGGAGTTAAAATACTCTGGGATAAGAGTTCAGTAGAGGCGTATCTGACTGCATCATTCCCAGTCAGCTATACTTCACACACACACTGGGCTGAAGATTTCCAAGAACTCACAGGCGGTTGGATGTTCTCTCCCCAGTTTGAAACCCGTCTTAGTGGGATACTGATTGCTCTCGATGGCTTTGCTTTGAAAGCTTCTCTGAGGTGCCTAAACTGAACAATGAGGAGAGGAGGCTTGAGTGCTGTGGTCGTGCAAGGCATCTTCAGAGGAGGAAGGAGGACAGGAGATCTGAAGGCTTAAGATGCCTTTTAGCACTCCCACAGCACCAGCTGCAGAGGTGCATCAGCCTTTGCTGAGTAGGGGGCTTGGACAATACCCTCACCTGGGCAAGCAGAGGCCCAGCCAGCCACAGGAGAGAGTTACTGCATACAGCTCTTTGCTATTTGGAATTCTAGGCTTAAATAAAACATTGTGAGCCTGAAACATGTTAACAGCTCTACAAACCCTGCAATATTGCACATATGCAGAGTTAAAATAACATATAATCCAAAAAAAATCAGTTCTCAATGTGATTTCAAGGTGAGCAGCACCATCCTCAAGTAAAATACTGTGCTTACTGCATCTTTCCTTTTAAAAACAGGAGAGCATAAGCCTTTTAGAAGGAAAGAATATAAGTGCTCAGCAACAAAGACTTTTTAATAAATGTCCTTTTAATTCTTACAATCATCCCATTGATTACAAGTATAACCAGGAGTCTGATTGTCCTGCCTTGCACAGCCATTTACCTCTAGGAAAAATAGGTGAAACTTGGATGTAAAATGCTGATATAGTGTTTCCCTGCTTATATAGCAGAGGATAATCTGGAAGATCTGCTCCAAGCAGAAGCCAGTCCGAGTTCTCCAAGTTCTGATATTACTGGTCACCTGAAGCTGAGGGCATCTCTTAAATTCTGTGACTGTATTTTACCCACCAGTGAGCCTGAAGTTTCTTCATAGAGGCAGTGTAAAATGAATTAATATTTTATGATGTGCTTTGAAATCCTCAGATAAAAGGCACTGCAACATTGCGAAATATTTCATGGACAGAACCATCCGAGGTGAGATCTACCTCCTTTTATGTAACTTCTTAAAAAAATCAGAAACTAATTGAACACCAAGATGAAATAGTGCCATGAAAGAAGACAGACCCACAGTTCTCAAACATGCCTATGATCCATACCATCCCAGGAAGCTGAATTGGTCAGCTAATTCTGCTAAGAAGACTTGGAAATAACCATGAAAGCCAGGGTTGTTTTTATTTCATTTGAACAGGCTGACATTTTGTGGTCTTAGCACTGAGCACATGAATATTCTCTTCAGAAGGATCACTTTGAAAGGAGCCTAGTGATTTTTGGTATAAAGCTTATTACCCTATTTGTACATAAAAGCACAGTGTACTTCAAGGACTGACTTCCCTTCCTTGGGAAGGTAAATATTTCCATTCTTGCTCTGCATCTCGGGATCTTCCAGAGATAGTTGACATCAACTTTGAAGAAGATCTGCAGAACAATCACCTCACGAGAGAAAACATGTCCTGCACTTAGTTAGCCCCTGCTTAGAGCTACTACTGCACAGAAGAGGCATAGGAAGTGCAAAACACCCTGGAGCTTCATCAGACTGCAGAACACCAGATGAGACCTGTGAGAAAGCTCACCTCTTAATTATGAAGAACTCTCCAGACAGCAGAAGTAAGGTGGTGTTTTCCCACGGTTCCCTGAACAGTCTCTCAGGACTGCTTTTCAGTAGCTACTATTTATATAATTAATTAATACTTTGGAATGTTTGTGAAGTATTGATAGCTGCCCAGTCTTGTTTGCAAAGTACACTCATTTTAATTTGACCAAATCTTAAGAAATGTTGAGTATTTGCGTCTTTGCTGACACATCTCATTTTGGAACCTGGTGAATGTGCTGAGTATTTTCATATCCACAGAAAAATCACAAGGAGCAACGAGTACTGAGGTCTTGTGAACCTGGTTCTTTGCCTATAGCTATGTATATCTTTTTTGCATGTTTCATACTCATTCATTGTGATGTGTTCTCTCCTGGATCTACTTGCATTAAGCCTTGTTAATTCATACCAGTTAGACTTTTTTGCTTTGACAGAACAGTAACTCTACTGCATATTGCAGGTATGTCATGACTGGGGATCTTAAAATTATTGCTGGGGGGGAAAAAAAACCCACCAAAAAAAGTTGCTACATACAAGCAGCATCCAGCTGTGACATACTATATTTATTTAATATGCGTAGTTGTGGACGTATTTTGTTTCGTGCCTCAAGAAGAAGTCGCTAAACTGTGTTAAGAGAGCTGTGGAGTATGTCACTGCAGGGACTGGAATATTACTGGTAAATCCATGGGGTATCCTCATCCCGGCTGCGGGGTCGAATTATGGTCTCCCCCTTAGGAAGGACACGGCAGAAACAGAAAGGCTGTGCAGAGGATCTTAGAAATTACTAAAGGCATGGATGCAGATCGACCCGAAATTTAAGGAAAAGGAGGAAAATAAAGGAGGGATAATGCGGAGCAAGTAAAGAATTGGTTCGGAGAGCGCAAATTATCCTTTCCGCTCAGACAGCGCGAAGCGAACTGAGCAGACGGTGACAGACGCGGGAGCCCTTTCCGTGCGGTGCGGTAGCCCGGGGCCAGCAGTCAGCGGCGGGGCGGGGAGCGCGGCTTGCTCGGGGAGCCCTGGCGCCCCGGCGGGAGGGGAGCGGTGTCCGCATCCGCATTACGGTGCGGGCTCCCTGCCTGCTCCGCCGGGGCCGGACCGCGGGGCCGGCGCCGTCCGGGGGCTCCGCAGCGCCCCGAGCCGNTAGGCGCGGGGCGGCGGGGAGCTGCCGCCGGCCACGGGCTCGCCATGAAGAAGCACTCGGCCAGGGTGGCCCCGCTCAGCGCCTGCAACAGCCCCGTCCTCACCCTAACCAAAGTGGAAGGTAGGCGACGAGGCTGGGAGCGGGACCGGGGTGTCGCGGTGAAACGAGTACCGCGACGGGGGATGCTCCGGGGAGACCGGGTACCGCTACAGGGGATGCTCCGGGGGGACCGAGTGCGGTGCCGTGGCGATGCTCGCGACTCGTGGGCGGGCGGCGGGGACCCGCCGGGCGCGCAGCTCCCCCGCCGCCGGGCATCACCGGCGCCCACTGCTGTCCCCCGCCCCGCTCAGCTCCGGCTCTTCCCTCACCCGTGCTCCCGAGGCAGAGCGCCTCTCTGCAGCTCCCCTCGGGGGCCCGGAGCAGCCCCCCGAGCCCATAGGCAAGTACGTGCCCTGCAGGACCCTCGGCAGGAGGCAGCGAGGATGCTGGACAGATTTGCTCCGCAGATGTGAGGAGTCTGTCCTCACCTATAGTTGCCAATCCAGCTGCATGGTAGCCGTGAGATTGGGGTCTTATGGCCAGGAGGAACATTTGGAGCCCAGCAGCAGAAGAGGTGGGGGGGTTGGCAGTCCCTCAGGGACCCCAGGGACCTTTGGAGACTTTCAGGGACCTTTGGAGACTTTCAGAAGACCTTGAAAAGGGCACTGATGAGCTCAAGAGGGTTCTACAGTGAAATCTGAAGTTCTGAGTGTACCCAGTGGGGAGGTTTGGAGTGAGGAGCTGTGATCTTGGGTAGAAACCTGTAAGCCATGTCCAGGTGAAGCACAACAAGTGAGACTGGGGGTGATGTGAAGGCAGGGTGCAGGTCAGGAAGAGGACCCCATCTGTGGAATGCATATAGAGCTCAGTTCCTGAAGGAAGAGCGAAGGGAAAGCCTCTGGTTTGGGGGATCCCCTGGAGGATGTGGTAGTTGGTTGAGAGAATGGAGTTGATGAACAAAGAAGGTTGGCCGAGGGGCATGGAGGGAGGAGAGGCAGAAAAGGGATGAGCAAGATGAGGCAAAGAGGAAGAACAGCCCGAAAAGGGGAATGATTGAACAGTAAGAGGCAAAGTGTGGATGAGACTCCATAGAAATTTCATGAAAAAGAAAAAAGTAATATTGAAAAACTGAAGAACAAAAAAAGGCAAAGAAAAAATGGTAGCAAAAGCTCTGTGGAGGAGAAAGTGAGAACATGCAGAAATGCAGAAGAGGGGAAAAGGAACTAAAATCTGCAAGTAAAAGTGGAAAATTTGGTACCTGAAGGTTGTTATTTCAGTTCAAAGAGAATTCAGCTGTTGCATTCCCACAACATAAAAATCATCTACTGTAGAGACAGAAAAAGGTATCTCAGTTTTCTGATGGAAAGAAGAGCAGGCCTGATCTTCATTACACTATAATTAGAATTAAAAAATGTTCTGGGATTTGGCCCTGTGCACATTAGAGTATTTCTCTCAAGGTTTGCATTGGTGGCTCCTCTGGACAAGGAGCACATCTTCCCTTCTTGTGGTGCACTGCACATGCTTTATGAATCATAAATAATAATAACCTACCAGGTTCCAGCTTTGAAATGTGGGTCATCTCATTCCTCTTCTTCCAGTTCAAATACAGTTTATTACCTACCTTATATAGAAATGGAAGCAGAGCAACCTTTTGCTATGCTATAAAATTGAATCCTTTCAAGCATTTCCATGTCTGCTCTGCATACCAACTCTCAGATACCCTATTGCCGCCCACCAGGGACTTTGTTGACCTAGTTGGACCTTTCCTTCTTTACTTCAGATTCCTTTTTCCTTCGTCATCGGCAAAAATCTAAATTGCCTTGATGGTGTATGGTGGATCCTGGAGTTTCTGAAGCAGAATGGCTTTGTTTGAGAGCTTCTTTTTCCAAATCAATTGACATTTCCTTTCAGACTGATATCGATTAATTTTGCCAGCTGGTGTTTAAAGCCATATAAAAAAGCCACAATGTAGTTACAGGCAAAAATAAAATGAGGCAGTGGGCCTGCTGTGGACTGCTGGATTCCCTTGGTCTAGCTGCCATACCTGTGGCAAAGATTTGCCTTTCTAAAGTTCTCTGGTAGCCCAAGTCCATTGCAAGGGTATAGACATTGATGCAAGAGCAAGACAGCAAAAACTTTCCTCTGCTTTGTAGTGATGATTATTTTCTCCCCTATCAACCACCATCAAAGCATTTCAAGGACCTTTGGCAGAGCCACTAGGAATATGTTTCATTATAGGATGGTTAGCCAAGAGGAGCTTTTCATTGATATGCATTGCTGTAAAGCCCTCCAGCATTCCCTCTATTTTCCTGCTGGTGCAGTAGCTTCTTTGCTTTAAAAGGAAGATAAGGACTTTGTGCGCCTTCTGAAGTGTGACTGCCATTTCGAATTATTTCAGAGATTGAATCATCAGTATGCTCGGAGCCTGCTGTACCAGCACTTTTCAAGACAACTGTATCTACATGCATTGCTCAGGCAGGCAGTAACCATACCATGTGTTTTCTGTGCCCGGAACCATTGCAAATGCTCCATATTTTGAGAAATGTAGGCTTGGTGCCTGATTTGTTCTTTTTCATCTTTCTGTTGATGTTTTTCTCACCAATTTCTATCCATACTTCAGCGGCCATTCCTCTCAGACCAACAAATTGACTGTTTTCACCCTATTTGTACATGAAAGCACAGTGTACTTTGAGGACTGACTTCCCTTCCTTGGGAAGGTAAATATTTCCATTATTGCTCTGCATCTCAGGATCTTCCAGAGACAGGTGACATCAACTTTGATGAAGAGCTGCAGATCACCTAACTAGAGAAAACATGTCCTGCACTTAGTCTCTTTGTAGACCCACATATTCCCAGGCTTTTGGCACCAAGGAAATGGTATTACAGCTTCCCCATATAGCACATTCTCTCTGCACTGTTCTGTCAGGAAGAGTGACTGATGGTATTCAAAGTTGCTTAAAAGGCAAATGACACCTCTCTGCTATCAATTATTACACATAAATGTCTAACCTGAGTTGCCATGGAACCAGATTCTGCCACATGTTCAGCTGGAGTAACCTTGTCTGCATCACTGGAGTTGCAGGGAATAAGTATTAAGTATAAATAAGAAATGAATTTGGCCATTAATATATTTGCATGTCTGCAGGGAATTCATCACAAGCATATCAACACTGTAATCACTTTAATAATAAATCTTTTTCACTTCTTTAGCAAGTACAAGCTGAAGATCCCAAGCACAGCAAAAGCTTTCATGAGTGGCAGTCTACTTCCTTAAGAGATGAGATTCTTATTATCCTCATTTTGCGGATGAAACAGCCAAGAAACTGCAGAATGAATCAACTTCCCTAAAAACAAACAGCACATCTTTTCACAAAGCAGGCAAGAAAATATCTACAGCAGATAGGAATGGACTCCCAGACTTCACACACACACGTTTTCTGGCCACGGGAGGGCCCTGCCATGAATGGATGCAATAGGTATTGAAGAAACTTTCTTTTACTGAAATCATGGACTTCAGGTTTCTACTAAAGCATCCTTTTTGAGAAATAAGCTCAAATGATGCATCAGGATGTCTCTGGATGAAACTGTGGAACTACTAGCAGTGTTCTGGTCGTGGCCTCTATAGGTTTTGATAGTCAAGGTTTGTTTGTGTTTTCACTGAGCACTAGGGCAGACCCTGTGAAGGTAGAAGCAAGATTTGTGCCCACTTGTCTTTTTCACGTGAAAGCCATACATTATACACATATGCAGTGCTTGTGCATTCTAGGAAACAGAAGCAGCTGGAGGGCAGGAGAGGCTGGTGGCTCTGGGGCTCAGCCAGGGCTGTTGGTTTGTGTGTGTTTCCTCACTGAAGAGGCCTTGGCTAGGAACACATGCTGGCTTCTGCATTGGGTGATTAACTTAATAAAAGTTCACTTTTGTTCAGGCTGTCTTTCTGCACAGAAGACAGTTTTCAATGTGAACATTCGCGATCGGGGGTGAGACCATCAAACCCACCTTGTTCTTGTTCCGTAGCTATGGTAGCAGCTTTCTCCTGCTCCTGACTGGAACTGGGTGAGGGTGATGGTAACAAGTTTGCATGCAGCTACAGGAATAAGTGGGGATGTAGGTTTGCTGTATGTCTGCTTCTCCAGGGTACCTGCCACCCTGATGTAAAAGAGTAACTCTCTTCCATGCTTACTGTGGGTACTGAGTGATAAATGCTCATGGGCAAGAATTACACTCTGGCTTTGGCCCAGGGCAACTTTTGCCCAATTTTCATATTCCTTGCAGTACTTTCAATTAGCACAACAGCGTATTTGAGCAGATATCCAAGATCTTGTTCCAAAGGCATGAGGAGTTTCTTGTTGCATAACACCTGGCTCCCTTCCCAAATGGCACCAGGCTTTCTTAGACGTTAAACAGCCTCAAAATCAGCTGCTCTTAACTGTGCTAGGCTTACTCACTGGGGAGTCCCTCCAGCTCATCTTTGATCGTGTTCCACTGGTTATTTCAGCTGCCATCTCGCTTGTGCAAACTCATAAACTATAGGTTTGGAGGTGACTCATTGCTTCTGCACTGTGTGTCCCCTCCTCAAATGGTACAGAAATAAAATGAGACCATTTTGATGTTGCTAAACTAATGCCAGGAGTTTTAATGGATCACAAAGCAGAAAGATAAGTTATTAAAGATTTATCTAAGCTTCCTTACTTTAGTGGCTGAAATGAAACAATGTGTACACACTATGGACAAACAACAGTTTCATTTACAGTGACAGAACTTAAGAATGACAGCATCCATTGGACCATCTTCTCAGACCTTCTGTAGATTACAGACCATTACATTTCACCCACTTATCCCTAAATGAAATAAGGTCCATTTGTAGTCACCTTGAATCAATTTAGGCTTTTTCTTTCAAAAAACAAGCAGATTACTAATCCATCTATTTAATTATAGATTTCTCCCACGAGAAGCTGGAACAAGAATCAGTAAAATATAAAGTCACCAGAATGCATTATTCTCTGTCTCCTGATTTTATTTTGTAATTCTTGTAAAAGAAATTTTGTCCCTCTTTCCTAATGGCTGACAATTGCAAACAGTAGGATTTGTAGCACAGAAGCAGCTCAGTGTAAGAGCTGGAGTTCAGAAAAGACTGGTAGTTCAACATACTAGTCTATGTTAGCTCAACATGTATTCCCCAACAATTTCCCAGCAACAAAACTCTTATATAGGATTATTTATGTTGTTGCTTTTCTAGCACATTGTACTCAGTATCGTATGTTCACTTATATAGTAAGCAGCTCTCTGCACTTGGCTGGAGTACCATTGCCAACCTTTAGTCACAGCCCAGTTAATCTCTGTTAATTATAAACCATGAGATGCCACTGCAGACCTGGATAGCATCCTGCGGAAGCAGGAATTTGGCCAATAGAAGAGTAGATTTACTTTGTAGTCTTCACAGAGTTTTGCTGACAGCCACTGCGGCATAAGATCAAAGGCAACAGGAAATAAGGTGTTTTTAGCAGTGCAGGGCTGGCTTGCTTTTAGGCAGAGCTGCCCACCAAATGTGTAGGCACTGTGTGTTGGGGAAACCAGGTACCACCTGCCATGTTAGCTGCCCGGTTCCAGAAATACAGATCCACTCTACCTGAACATAATGCAGGGGTACCCAGCCTGGGAATTTTGTGAGTCCTGCTGAAGACGTGAATTTTGACATGGGATCTTGCACCCTTTGGTTATACAAGAGTTATGTGTTGACTCCTCTGGAAGTAATAGGTATACATGAAGTTCAGTATCATTATTTCTGGCCCCAAGCATCCTCAATTAAAAAGAAAAACCCAAACAAGCCTGAGCCTTGTAAGCCTTGCAATTCAATCATAGGGAGTACAGAAGTGAGGAAGTAAGAGCTAGAAATCCCTTTTCCACAATCACCTCAAATTCCCTAGTGCAACTCTCAGCAAGGATAATGTTGTATTTGTGGTTGAAAAAGGCATGAATCTGTTTTCTGTAGCTGATTGAAACAAGTGAGGAATGGTGGGTTGCAAAAGCCTTTCTCACTGAAAAGGAGAAGAGGCAAGTATCAGAGAGAAAATAGAAACTAGAATTTTTGCATGTAATGTATTTTTGCTCAGAGTTATACTGAGTCCCTCAGTGCCCACGTGGGTCTAGCCAAACGTATGTTTTTTTAAAGGAGACCCAGCTTTTGATGAGTTTGCTGGTGAAAGACAAGGAAGCATCTAATCTTTCCTCCAGTAGATCCTTGAGTGAATCATGGGGGAGCTTCTGTGGATAGATGTGCATTACTCCAACAAGTGTGAGCATGTTATAGCAGGGCTCAAGTCCACACTAATATCTGCTTCTTGGTTGATAGAGATCAGTTGCTCCTGCTATCTTGTTCTGAGCTGAAGACCTAAGAAAAGCATTGTGTTTGAGGTTCAGTGGTAGGTTAATCATTTAGTTTCTAGGAGAACAATCAGTGGAGTTAGAATTCAGTATGCAACAAACCAGTGGGCTACAGCAGGGTCTTCTGTGCTTGCCTGAAAGCCAAGCAGCTCTGAATATTTGAAAGCTCCATAAGGAAGAAATAATATCGTCTTGTTTTTGATAGCATGCAGTTATCATAGCCTCCACAGCTAGCATGAATTCACTTACCTCCCTCCATATATGCACTGTTATAACCTACTCTTTATATTAGTATAAGTAGTGGAATTCCCTTGGAAACAAAACTGTTACACAAGAAAGACACCTAGCACTCAAATTGCCATATAATTAATACAGTAGTTTCCTGGAGAGAATCCAGCCTGTTTTTTTGTAATCTCTCAACCCTTTGTTCAGTCTGAAATTTGAACAGACTCTGATTAAAATTTGCCCAGGCTACAGTTTTGGTCATATCTCATGTCTGTGCTAATGGAAGTTCCGCTTCCATAACTCCTCAAAGTAAGTGACAAAACTCTCAGTGACTTTACTAGGTAACTCAACTGTAAGACTCAGTCTGATTTTTATTCACAAAGGGAATGTAGAATAATATCAAGAACACATAACTTATAGTCAGGACTCTTCTTTGCATGATCTTATGGTGGTTACTTTCCAGTCCCACAGTGCTGATGCTGTAATAAGCACTCAGTGTCTTACATTTTCACTACAGATTCCAGTCATGAATTCTAATTAATAATAAAAAGGACAATATTTAGAGGAACTCCCCACCTCACAAAATTCAAAGTAGAATATCATATTTTAATGAGGCCCATTCGAATGCAGCACTTTTAATAGAATTTCTGAGCAGTTGTCTCTGAAGATGAATTAAATGGATTAAAATTGCTGCAGTATGAAGTTGATAATTTTTCATCTCTCTCTGTATCACTAACAGGAACTAAAATATATATTTTGCAGAAAGCCTTGCTGGAGTATTTGACAGGAAGAAAGGCGCATATATGCTAGGGAGGAGAATTTGGCATATCTTCACCAAATATGTGCAGATTATTTAATTCCTGCTCTTAGTAAGTTTAGGTATAATATTTAGCCCAGGATAAAACAGGAATTAATGTATTATAACCATGAATGATAAAAAACACTATATCTGTGAGTAATACTTTGGGATACGGGAGGACCTGTTGCAAGAAACTTAGGCCTGTTTTGAACAAGTTAAATTATGTGGGTGGTCTGGTGGTGTCAGTGGAATGGGACAGATTTCCACAGACAAGAGGACAAGAGAAGCATCTTGGTTTCCAATGAATCAATAGTCCTATTTTCTACCCTGCTGAAATTAAGGTGAGATTATCTGACAAGTTTGAATATCCTGCATGGATCGTAGTAACAATTTACTTTTATAATTAGTTAATTTATACTATGAATTCCTATAGGAAAAGACAGTCTGAACTCAGAATACTTTTTTCTTGCTTTGAGTTTGTGTTCATGCAGTTTTCCTCATATTCAGATACCTACATCCCTTATTCTGTAGCCTCAACCAAATTTAGATCTTCTGACCTAATAGATTAATACCCTGGTTTTGTTCTTTAAAATAACTCTACCATGGACCATGGACTTTAAAACTATTTTCTGTATTGATTTTTTCTTAGTTTAGTCATGCCATTTCATGATCAAATTAAGGAAAATTATTTTTATCTCTTGCTGTAAGAGCAAAGTATTTAAAGAAAGTGCTCTAAACTTTTCCCAAATAGTATCTAAAAATGCATATGTGCAATGCTATGTTGACCCAATATTCATGTTTAAAAACTGATTTAATAAAAAAGTTATATGGAGTTTTGTCATTTTTGCATTATGATACATTAATTGATATTCATTAAGAATTATAATACTGATCTTTTAGACCTTCAGCCCTGACCATAGTTGAAAAGTTAAGGAAATCTGAGCAAACTCAAAGTCATGGCAACACTTAAGTGCTGCAGTCCCACCCACCAGCCAGCTACAGGGACTAACAGCTGTCCTGTAGGAACCCAAGAGCAGCTTCCTCAAAAATCACATATACAGCTGCCATATGAGGCCTGACCAAAAGTCTGTCGGGTCCCCCCTCCAGCTTGGTGGAATTGATTTGGAACATGTATTTTCTAGCCAGAGATTCATCTCTCACAGTGTGGGTGTGCTGACAGCTGCAGTTTCTCCAGAGGTAGCAAAATAATTCTCATTTTTCCTGCTTTGTTCCTAGTAATTTTTGGCAGTTATTTTGCTTTTTTTTGGCTGCTCTTGAACACTGAGTTGCCCTTTTCCATGGAGCAGCCTGTGAAGAGCTCAGGATCCCTGGTGGCAATGGCCAGAGCCCATCTCTGAGTGTGCAGCGTGTGGGTTGTTTACTCCCACCTGCACCTCTTTATCAACACACTTCTCCATCTGTTGATCAATGACCCAGTCATGTCACCTGTCAACCCTCACAGCTGGCCATTGCCCTTGCTGACCTGCCGAGCTTCATATCATGAGGAAACTTTGTCACCTCATGGCTCACTCCTTTGGTTAGGTTACCTGTGGTTAACGGTGAAGAGTGCACAACCCACAGCAGACCTCTGCAGAGCTTTGTCTACTTCCCCCATTACTGTATTTATTCCTCACTGGTTTCCTATCTTGTACGGAGCCTTTTATCCATTCCAACACCTTCTCTGCCTGTTTATTTTCCATAAAGTCCTTTGGAGTGGGATTTTTTCAGTAGCCTCTTAAAAACCTAGAAAGGGGACCTCCATCTCCTTTATTGATGTGCCCGTTGTCCACCCTTAGAGAACACTGGTGAGGCTGCAGGATGAATCATCTAGTTTGCCCGGTAGATAATGCTGGGCAGAGATCTGTGCCTTATTCCCTCTAAGATGCCTGTCCCTAACTATTGCTCATTCTCTTTAGCACTTAACCACTCTATTTCGGAGCTGATTTGGCAGCTAAGTGGCTGAAACTTTTCCTTCAAAAAGAGGAGGTGGAGTGTGTGCTCCTCTTCAGTAGCTCAGTGTGTAGAGCAGCCTTCTACCCCTTTGCTAGAGGGAAGTGCCCTAATCCACAGCCTCTCCAAGGCCAGGGAAACCCAGATATCAGCAAAGCTGGTCTGCTCAGAATAGAGAATACCCTTATTTATTGGGAAAGCTTGAATTGAGGAAGTCATTTGCCCAGAGGAGCAAAAATGAGGCTCTAGGCCTTGATCCAGTGACTACTTGAAATACAGAATGGAAATATTTCTTGGAAATGACTCCTAAAATGAGATATGGAAACTCTCAAATGTCTCTTTGAATCCTGACGGGGTCTGTGTGTAAGAGTCTGTGTGTAAGAGTGGCTGTTAGGAGTCATGGTGCTTTGGCATGCCCAGGAACAGATTCTTTGGCATCTCATGAGCTCCAGTGGGATCGAGAGAAGGATGCATCTGGTACAAGCTGCTTTGGCAAAGCTAAAGCTAATTTGGAGAAGGGAATGTCCCTTGATGCAAAAGTTAGGCTGTGCATGCTCTCATTGCTGACCTGTGCAGGAAGGTTGATACATGGGGATTACTGGCTTCAAAAATGAAATATTAACAGTTCCTTAACACCAGCTACCAGGATGACCTCTGAAAGGAGAGGTCATCATTGACAATGGCACAAGAAAGCTGCACTAGCTATTAGGTGATCTGCCAGGTGACAAGTGAGTCCCTAAGGTCTCACTCTTTAACCTGACTGCAAAGAAAATGCCCGAGCAACGTATCTGAGTAAATACCAACATTTCAGATTTAGACAACTGCAGTGGCAGTTGGAGACATAAATCACTTCATGGATTTGGTATATTTCATCTTCTCTTCACCAAAAGATACCTCAGCTGGTTTTTAACAGCTTAGCTCAAAAATCCTGAATACCTAAATAATGCATAGTTAGTGTGGTAGGCAGGAATGGGATAAAAACAAAATCTGAGGAGTTTGTGAGTCTGCTGCTGAGGCAAATAATACTATGTGTCCAGAAAGACACCATCAGAAGCCATCCTGTGTGTTCTCAGGTGTATTGGAACTAATGGTCTCCCACAGATCTCTCCATGTAGTAATTAGTGGGTCAAGAAGAGGTCACACAGAATTCAAGGCTGTGAGAATATACCTTGGGTAGTGTCCAGCTCTGATGCCCCTGCATGTCAGATGTTTCTAGAACTCTAACCACACTGAGGATCAGGCACTGTCTTACGGGACTTGCTGCAGCTCCCTCTCCCCTCTGTAATGAGCATATATTTTTGCAAGCTTTACAAACTTGTTCTGTGCAGTGCTCAAGCAGTTACAAAACATTTGAGAGTCTGCTTACTTTGAAACACATTCATAGCCTGGGGAAGCTGGCAGAGTTGCGCATCATCATTAGGTACATGTTTTGGTCCCTAATAGACAGGACCTTAGACAGAACTTTCTCACTCTGAGGTGCTGGCCAGGGCACCCAGCACTTGTGTAATACTTCTTTCACTCATTTGGTGAGTAGCTGACAACGGCTAAAGCATGTCATCGATGACAGCTAAATATGTTTGTGTGGTGCTGCATAGCTCTGAGTCCACCAGCGCTGTCTGTGGTGGCTTTACTATCTGTTCCTGACAGCAGTGGTGGAGAGGTGAGACTCATCTCACCCATCTTCAGACACCCACACCAGAGACACCTACTTCAAGCTTGTCGCCCCAGACTGTTTAGAGCTGATGGAGAGAAACAAGCACTCAGAGAGAGTGATTCATCTGGCTTGTTTTAATCGTCTACTTTAGGGGAGAAATCGTGCTATGGAAATGTCTTTTTTCTGTCTACTAACTATGCAGAAAGTGTAAATCACTGTCTCAGATACACAAGTCTGTGCAGCAGATGTCTCCAATTGAGAAGATGAATGCCACCCTTGTTTTTCATGGGTATCATGGTTTTAACATACACATCGAGGTACCACAGTGTGGTCCTACAATAAGCCTTTAAGCGGCTAGCTGTGCACAGGAGTCTGAAGACTCTTGTCCAGGCTTTTGAAGAGATCTGGACAAGCTGTTTAAAGGTGTTACCTTTAAGGGTTTAAAGGTGTAGTGCCTTGTTTTTAAAGGTGTAGTGCCATGTTTTTCTTCATGGCCTCAGCTGGAACTGTAGAGTAAGTAGCTCAGGTATAGATCTCCCTACCTCATGTATCTGAACTCAACTGAGAGGGGTCTCACCCATAATGGAGGAAACAGACGGACAGCTGTTTTCTGGGGGGTGGGGATGTCCATTGGCAATGGCATTGCCAGTAGCTTTGGAGGTGATTTCCTTAATTTGCTTCCAAATGTCCTGAGGAAGAGGTTGGGCTGAAAAGGAGAGAGGTTCCAGTTGGGATTTATGAAACATGAAAATGAATGAACAAGAGGGACAGTAAAAGGCTAAAATTAGTAAAAGCAAGACAGGCATTTTTCCTCTAGTGCTTAGTATCCTGATTTGTTCTTTTGAGGGATATAACAGCATACAGAGGAGTCTGCTGCAAGGAGCAATGGAAGAAGCCCATTAGAAGTCTGCAGAAATAAAATCCTTTAATGTCCTTCTTCATCCATTCTGAAAAGACATTTTGCCATCTTTAAATTAGCGTGTATTCTGTTGCCAGCTGACCCTCGTGCAATGTTAGAGAGTGAGCAGCTTTTTAACCAGTGTGGGTTTGATGTCACCCCATCTGTGCACCTGTGATTTGGGTGAGGAGAATGTCCCCAGTGGAGACACAGGGATGAGGTGGGGAAAGCTACAACTCTGGGTGTTGTATTTGCCAGCTGACAGGCAACTGCCCTGCATGGTAGATGAGAGGACGAGACCACGTGGGTGTGTATCATCTGTAGTGTCCACCATCTCCAAAGACAATCTGTGTTTTTGGGGCAGATTATGTCCAGATATCCTCCAGGACAGTGCTGCATCCCCTGGAAAAGGCTGTGCTCATTTGGCATCTAGCCCTCTGGCAGCGCAGGAAATCATGAGGTCATGATACAGTTTCACTGACAGATACTACAGATACTGACAGATACTAAAAGTCTCAAGTTGTAACTGTTAATCACCAGGACAGTGATTTTTACTCCTATCATCATGAAACCCATCATGCCTGGGATAAGTTTTTTACTCACTCCAGCATGTAAATGCATGGAAAGAATGAGCATCCCTAGAAATTTAACCCTTGAGGTGCAAGATCATTTTAGAAGTGATGCATACAGTATTGTCTATTGCTGAAAGGGAGCGTTCTGTTGATGTGTTTAACACAGAAATATAACTGGATACGTAATTTTGCCTATGTAGCAGAGAAAACTTCAGTAAAGTTAGCTTTAGTCAGTAATTGCCATGGAACAGAGTTTAAAGACAGTGATACTCATGCAAGCTGTCCAGATGAATGGCTGACTCTTGCGTATGTACACAGTACAAGGGGAACCAGGGCACGTGGCTTCTGCCCTTGGTGGGGAGAAGATCTTCACTGCAGCGTCTGTAATGGGCTGTCTGTCAAGACTGTATTATTGGATGTTGAGTGCCTGGTGCATCAGACAGAATAGCTGTGGTTTTCTCCCTTCTCAGGGACTGCCAAGACTATTGGGCCAGAGGGCCAGATGTGGTACCTTCGTATCTCAGTGATCATGATCGATTCTTATTTTAGAAAAAGTAACACAGCTTCACTGTTGTGATTCAGAGCACCTCTTCATCTTGAGATCTCATATACTCTAGTGGCTTAAGGGGTATTCCCTAATGTTAAATGTCTTCAGCAGGAGTGGTTTAAATCCTGGTTTCCCGTTTCTCAGGGAAATAACTGCAGAGTGATGGGGATGGCAGATACCCTGCTGGCTGTCTACTAGAAGGAGGAACATTTTTGCCTGCCTCTCCAAGTAATTTCAGAAATGTACTCTCTGAGTGCAGTTGTATTGATATAGAGGCACAAACTCCTCCTAATCTCTTGTTTGGCACCCTGGCTGCCTGGATTTGATTTTTTCTGTGCCCAGAAATCCCTGTGGTCCATGGGAAGGATGCTGGAGTTTGTTAGAGTGTGTAAAATGTTTGGTGTTGCAGTGACAATGCTTAGTAGAAAATCTTGAGAGGAAAGGAAATGTAATCATTGCAGCACTTGAGTGGTGGATAGCAAAGAGAGTGCTGGCAGCTGCCCGTTACATGACGAAGTTAAAAGAAATTAATGTACCATTGTTCAGTAAACTGAGCCCTGACTGGTCTGTGCAGCAAGTGAGGCAAGAAACATTAATTACAAGAAATGTATTTCTAAGAAAATGCACTAGAGTTATTTTGAATGAGCTAAGGGTTCACAGGCAGTATTTTTTCAGTTCTAGATTCTTTTAACATTTGGCAGGTAGCTTGTAACCCTTCTGTTATGTGTTTAATACAAGGTCACATTAACTTTGAACAATTCATTGGCCTGCTGATGCATCTGCTGTTATGTGGGAGGCTGCCCACACAATCTTCTTTTGAAAACTGAAATAGGTGGAGAGATCAGCAACATCCTCATCTCTCAAAGCCACTGAGAAAGGCTAGATGTTTATGCTTTGGCTGCTGTACACTCTTTTTAGATATCAAGCTGTCAAACAGAGGCCGCAGTTTTCCTGTTATAAAATACTGCTTCACTAGGCAAACTAATGGTACTCTTAGATCATGCATTTCTTATCTCTGAAGAAATAACTAAATAATTCTTTCCATAGAAAGAAACCTTTTCTTTCATAATATAGTAGTTCCTGTAAGTACAAACTTAGGTTAACCTGAAATAAGAGGTTTTAAGAGATTTTCCATTCCAAATACTAATTCTTACAAAGATAGGGAGGGATTTTTTTGCGTGTGGATCTCTCTTAGTCTGCCTTGAATATATATAAATGCTTGGCAATAATATAGTCTCTCATTGTGCTGGCTGTACTTACATGTTTTCGTCTTTCAATGCATGCAGTGACTTCTGGAAACTTTTGAAGTTGTAGATTCCTCGATTTCAACATGAATTTCTATTACATCCTCCTTCAAGTGAACAGACTGAGTAAACTGAAGTCAACCTTTAAAAGAAATCACTGCTGAGTGTTGTGTGTGCATGATTGACAACTGTAGCAGATGTTGAATGGAGTGAATTTGAGAGAGGCAGGTAGAAGGCCCTAAAGGCAGTGGCCTGCTGCTAAGGTCTGTTAGCACCTTTTGATCCCTGTAGGAACTGAACCACTTAACCTCACTTTGCTCCTTCATTCACAGGCTGGATACATTGTTATAGCAGGGCTATAACAAGTCATGTTTAAAGATGTAAGGGGCAAGATTTTTTAAGGACAGAATTTTCCAGCAGCGTGATAAGCTTAGTTATAATGGGACAAAGCTCGGGTCCAGCCTCATTTGGTGCAGGACTTGAGCTAAAAAAGTTAGGGTTGCCTGGTCAGAGATAGACTTCAGGGCAACCCATGGGTTGGTCTAATTTTTGCCATCTGGCTACAGCCTCAGGAGACCTGTTTTCCTAGGGATCACTGACATGTCTTGTGATCTAAATCAGTATTAATTGTGCTACGTACGTTGTAGTGATTGTGCTTAACTTCAAGATTAAATACATTGCCCTCCCTCCTTTTATGGAACACCACATTCCATAAACTGCCCATTTCTACATTTTACGAGACAATAACAATTGTTGTAATCCCCTTTGCTGCTTTATTAAACTCAATACCATATTTTTCATTCATTTACACATCCTAAGAGCACGAGTTTAAGTGGTGTGTTAAGCTTTTCTGTGTACATCAAAGCAACATGCAATTTTCATTTCCATCTTACGTAGTGGCTTCTAAATCTAGAGGTGATAATTGGTATTTGCTTTCCAATTACGCCTCAATTGAACCAGAGACTTTGCAATGATCTAAAAACAAAGGACATTTTGTGGCAGGATCTGGTGTGTTCTTTTGCTCGTAAAGCTCCACGTGACTTCAGGAGGGCCTAAGATTTGAAAACTAAAATGCAGGATGGATTTCCTTAGTAAGCCATGTGTTTTCTTTTCTGCAGGGGATGAGCGCTCCCGGGAGTCTCCAGCCCCAGCTGAAGCACAGATGCAGTCTGGGGCGGAAGGTGGTGGAAGGGCGAACCGCTGTTGCTGGAAATGCTCGGTGACACAACTCAAGAAGATTTTCTGGGGTGTGGCCGTGGTTCTGGGTGTCTGCTCCTCTTGGTCGGGTTCAACCCAGCTAGCAAAACTGACCTTTAAGAAACTCGATGCGCCCTTCACTCTAACGTGGTTTGCAACAAACTGGAACTTTTTATTCTTTCCTTTATATTATCTTGGACATGTTTTTAAGTCAGCTGAAAAGCAATCTCCAAAGCAAAGATACAGGTATGGGTGCTTTTGTTTTTAATACTGTGGCTTTTGCATGCTGCACTACATTTAGCAGGCATTTTGTTCAAATCAGTTAAATCAAACTTATGTTTGCTTTCCTCTCCATGTTTGTTAAAGGATGGTCTGAGTTCATAGGTGTTATGTTAGTATTCCTAATATGATTTCACTCCAGCAGTAAGAAATCCATATTTATTTCCAACACATATAAATCATGTAATGAAAGTCCACATTTTCTGCAATTATTTATCAAGAGGTTTTTGTTCTAAACCTCTGCAAACATATTTTTTTTATTAGTATCTGTTTCTCCTACCCATGGCTGACTTCTATGGCAGTCTCTGAGTAAGCTAAGTAAGCTTTTCTTTCAAAACTCAGGACTAGAGTGGGGCCTTGAATAGCCAAGTAAAAAGTACTGCAGTATTTTCCTGGCACTGTGCCCCTGACATCGAAGGCCAAGCTCTGATCCCAGTTAAACTCAAGCTGTTGTGTTTATTTCCGGGAGGAAGTGCAGTCATAACCAAAGGCAGCACTTTGTCTTCAGCACACCTTGTCTTTATAGCAAGCCAAACCCACAAAGCCTGAGGCACTCATGGAAAGCCCGGAGTGCCCATCCTCTGTGAGAGGCTGAGGATGCTCTTGGCTGCATGAAGGACTGCCCCTTGGTGAACACTCCCTCAGCTCAGCTCAGCTCAGCTCAGCTCAGCTCAGCTCAGCTCAGCTCGTTTTGGCCTGAGAGATACCTGGGACAGATGGAATGACTCAGCCATCAAGATGTCCCATGTCAGAGAGCTTCCCTGATATGTGGAAGGATGTGAACAACGTCTTCCCCTTCTGTTACACAGTGGGGCTCATAGTCTTTTAATGAAGTAGCTCAGAAAAGTAAACAGAAAGAAGCGCACATTTCTCAGCTCCCAGCTGCGCAGCAGTGAGGTGGAAACTTACTATGGGAAAAGTCTAAGAAACCAGGTTATTCAGGAAATGCTCTACCTCAGATAACTGGGGTTAAGGTTATAAATGCTGAAATTTTGCTGCTCAGCCATCATTAGAGTTTCTTCATCTTCTAAATGATTTGGGGGCTGCTGATAAAGGATATCACTATCCACTGCAGATTCTAGAGCAGTATTCAGAAGGTTTAAAGGCATTTTTATAGGATGCCATCTTTCCTGCACTTCAGTCTTCAGGTTGTATTTGTTGCTTACTCCATAGCAAAGGTGGTTCCTTCAGAGATGAGAGGACTATGAAGGTTACAGAAAGTTACAGTTTAATGTAAAACCAGTAACAAATACTAGCCCAGAAGCAACTACCTTTTTGTTTCTTTGTTTTTAAGTATTTTTCTTCCCAGCTGCTCTCAGATAATGTTTTAAATACTGCTGAATTCTGGGGTGAGCGGTTGTGGTTTGCCAGATCCCTGGGGTTAAAACCAGAGCTTTATACTCTTTGTTCCTGCAGTAAATTGATATGGTTGGTAGTTTTATGTTTTCCATTTAATTAAATGACGGCTGAGTTGAAGAGCAGGTGCAAGCCCTGCAGCCTGTTTGGGATGCAGGGGAACATCATTAGCAGTAAGCTTGCCCAGGCTCAGTAAAGACTGTGCATTTGTATGTCTGACCAACAGATTGAATAGGGTTTACTTGCAGGGTTTTTTCTGGGTGTCAGGGTAGACTTGTGCACTTGGAGATACGGCTGTGGTTCTTAGCTCTGCTGCCAATTTGTTCAGTGGTTTGGAGCACGTCACTGCAGACCTCTGATTTCCTTATACTCTGTTCTTTTGGATGAGACAGTCCTTTAGGGAAGAGGGAGGACTGCCCCTTACAGTGTGTTTGCATAGTGTCTTCCTCAGGGTGTCCACTACCTACACTGAGACCTTCCAGTGGTGCTGAACTAGGTTCATCTTCTTGCTCCATTACAGCTGAGATGGCACATGCATGTATGTCAGAAAACCCAAGCATTGCATTCTAACCTCCCCTCTTAATTATTCCTCCTTTTTGCATGTTACATATGTGTGCAAATACAGAGAGAAAGACATATGCAGAGACTTGGCAACTCTATATGAGGCATCACCATCTTCAGGGAAGGTTGCACTCCAGACATAGTTGGACATGTTAGGTCGACATTTCATGGATTTCTGGATAGTTAAAAAAAGATAATTCTTATCTAGAACTATAAAGAAACCATCATAATCAGTTTCTGATTCTTTTATCCATCTATATTTTACATATTATCTGAGCTCTCTGGCAGGAATTTACAATGAGATAAATGAAACTATGGCAGTGGGAGAAGGTGGAAATACGGTATCTAAGTCACCTTAGCAGTGAAGTAGTAAAGGAAGAGATTCTCATATCTTGCCTACACAGGTTGCTAAAATCCATAGGCACCTGATGTTTTTTGTCAGCCACCTCCTCCTCAGCGAGGCTGGGCAGCTCAGCCTCCTCTCCACATGGCACAGGCAGTGCTTTCACACTGCAGCTTCCTCAGGGTGCCAGAGCTGGCAGGCATGCTTTGGGATACCTCCCTATGCAACTACAGAGCATGTAAAGAACAGCCACCATAGGAAGAATGTACAAAAGGGGAATCATAAAATGTAGCAACAGTGAATAGATGTATAGTCCTTCCCACACAGATTATATGGTTTATTACGGTTTTAGAATTCCTATTGTATTGTACCAATATGTACACTGTGCTGCAAATACCTGAATTTTTATGTTTTGCAATCTCATGGAAGAACATACCTGTCATGAACATGAACCAGTTTCAAGCTACACAGATTTTTTTTTTCCCCTTATGTGTAATAGTAGTACATTTGCAACCAAAATTTGATAGTGATACACTGAATGTAAGAGCCAGTTTGTTCAGTTTTTTGTTAAGATTTGAGTATGAGACCACAAGTGGAGTATTAAGGATTTATGATTGACCCATGTTGCATAGTAAGGAGCTTTCTGTTTAAGCTGAAGTAGACTGTTGTGTCCACAGCATGGGGAGAGAGTGACTCTTCAAAGCAAACCACAATTCATTCCATTCAGATCCAAAGCTTGCTGTGCAGATCCATGAAATGCCGGGGTTGTGCCCAAGCATAGCCTGCTGAGGGAGAACTCTCGTGGTTGCTACCAAGGATGTCATGCACTACAGCACAGGACTGCATGCATGGAAGTGGTAAAAGAGCTCTGGCAGGCCACAGAAGAGCATGCCAGGGTCAGCATTGCTCTCCTTCTTGTGCAAGTGCTCGCTCTCTTAAAGTAAAAGTACTGTAACTAAATTATTATTTGTTTCAACCATTGTCCGGTCCAGAAATAACACATGTAATGATCTATGCACATAATGGATCATTTAAGAGTACTTCATACTTTTTGCTTCCAAACTGCTTTATAAAATGACACATTTAATCTGATGAGCTATCCTCCATCATACCTACATTATTAATTTATGAGGTAACCTAAATTAAAAGCACTAGGGCTTGAAACTCCCTGGCTACATGAAAGATTAAATTAAAAGCTCTGTAAGATATTGCTTAGCTTTGTGTATCTCTAGGCAGGACAAAACACACTTTTTAAAAAGATTCACCCTATGTGTGCCAGCTGAGGAAGTAACAGAGGGATACATTCACATTTTAGAAGGTGAATACCTCAGAAAGCTTGTTTATTTTGGTGATATGGTCTTATCTAATGATTTTTTGAGAAGGAAAGGACAGAGCTTTCCAGAATGGTTTGCATGATTATTTATTTGTTTGTTTATTATGTAGTTCTTGCTTTTATTTCATAAAACATTAGGACTAAAGAAAACACCAGTAGCTAGAACTGAAGTTCTCCTAAAACCTTGAATACACTTGACACGCTGGGTGAATTGAAAGAATCATCAAACATACTTGCACTAATCTGCAACAAAATTTGAACATATTTCAGAATGTTCTTTTTCACTGAATCAGAGCTTTGTCTCTGTACTGCCTCTAAATTAGCTGCTACTATTCTTTAAGAATTTGAAGATTTTTCTTTGAAAATTAAAAAGTTGCAGGTAACACCAAAGTATTGTTATTTCCCTTGAAATGAAACCGACATACTGGTACAACAATGGTAGAGGACTAATATAGTAATTACTTACTCTGGTTTACCAGCATATTGATTTCACAAGAGTCACTTGATTTGTATGCATGTGGGCTCAGAATCAAGATTTGGCTCTTCAGTGGCATGAAGTTTCAGTGCTATAGCTTCATCTAAGGACCAGGACAATGTGGGCCAGTTTCTAAATGTGTTTCATGTGTATTCTTGCTACCATGGAGGATACAAGACTCTGGCCCAGCACCCCCAGTAATTCAAGGAGTTGAGTCCTTTAGTTTGATCCTGAGTCATTTGAAAATGGAACTCACTGCACCATGGGTACTGCCTTCCTCTTCTGCAGCAGGCAGAGGGCCCCACCACACAGCATTGGTAACCAACCCCCTGGCTGTGATGAAACTCTAAGGGGAAGGAAGGTCAGAGCCTGGTTTGGTGTGACTGGATGCTTTTTCACTATTGATTTTCAGTGGTTTATGTTCATGGGTGTCTTACCCAGCAGCAATAAAATGCTGCAGTGTGGTTAACTCCTGGCGTCCTACTGATTTATGTTACTACTTAGTTGGGAGCTTCACCACAAGAGCAAACAGCAACAAGAGAGTCATAAATAAGCTACAGAGGCATCAAGGCATGATGAATGCAAGTGTTTTTAGCAAATGTGACCCAATGAGGCATGTTTTCTTTCAAAAAACTTCAGTTTATAAACTCTAATTGTCTAATTCAGTACATTATCCTTAAAATAATACCTATTTACTTTGTGTTCCTCAAAATAAGATCACTTTACAATTCAAGTTCACATTAGCTTCCTGGGAATAATAAAAATAATAATTAAAGAAACCAACCAAAGAACAAAATGAACTGTTGAAATTAAAAGATAGAGCATCTGGTTCTTACCCAAGTTAGAAAAATAAGAGTTAGGAGAAACTCCAGATTAAATCAGTTTGATCTCTGCAGCAATCTGTAAGGATTTACCTTTGTGCTTGGTATTGGAGCAACTAATTAAAAGAAGATGTGGATATTGTGCAAAAGGTTTATGATACTCCTGGTCATCCCTATCCTGCCCACAGTTGTCCAAGCTGCTGGTGGTGTTGTGGTATTGATGGACCACTGTATCACCTCTCATACTGTTTTCAGTGAATCTGCATTTTTCTTCCAGGGCTTCTAGCTGAAGCCAAGGTAAAATTGTACAATCAGCAAGTAGCAGTAGTAGTGAAGCCTTCTGCTGCAACAATGTGGTGCTTGTGGTAGTAGCAGTGCTAGTGGGCATGTGTCCAATGCCTAACCTGCTGTTTGTACAGCATCAAGCTCAGTCATGGAGCATTCATTTGGGCTTAGCTCAGCTGAAGCCCAAGCCACAGAGCTCAGGGTGATGCCATAGTTCTCAAGTGAAATAGTTACCTCTTCCTGATGAAACCTGTTGTAGCTCCTATTTCTTTCCTTCTGAAAAGGAAAGCACATCCTCATGGGATGTGGGGTAGGTGTGTTGTCATCCCACAGGAGTTCTGGAGATGGCTTCTCACATAATACAGCCATGCTGCACTACTGCCAGATGATCGCATAAGTCGTCATTTCAGCTGCTTCCTTGGGGAGACTTGTTTTCGTAGGTGATTAAAGTTTAATGTCATGGTTTCTTGCTCTTAAAGTCTCCTGAAAGAAAAATTTCTCAGCCAGCTGTCAAAAATATGATCCAGATACTGCCTGTTCTTGAGAAAATAACAGCTCCAGAGTTTTTCTAGAGTAGCCTCCTGTTTACATCAGTCTCCTCTGTACCCTGAAGACAGTACCAGAGGTTAGATTAGAGTGGAAATGTGCCACACCGAGCTTCTCAGTTTCACACTGCATATTCCAGCACTGTGGGCTTGGAGCTGAATACCTGATTTGCCCCCAAAACACACAGGGAGAGCAAACATCTACAGCAGAAACACAAATGTGAAGCGTGTAAGGTAAACAGCAGGAAGAGGTGAGGAGAAAGAGAAAGGCTACTGGTGAAACTCACTGTTATTGAGTGCCCTCCACCATCCCAGAGTCAGGCATGTAACTAGAATTGAGATGCTCCTCCTCGATGTCTGCCATTGAAAAGCCTGAAAAACTGCTCCTGGACCATGGTGAAGGTGATAGTTTTTCTCTCCTTCAAATGCATAGTGTAGGAGCTAGGTACATACATAGGATTCATGATGTGAGTGGCTGTCAGAAAGCCACAAAATTAATCCTTAAGTCTTAACTTCTTTGGAGGCAGCTCTCACAATGGTAAACCTGTATGGTGGGCTCAGGAACATAAGGTGGCATTTATATGTTTACCTTTCTTTCTAAATCTACCTTAACTTTTACATCTTCTGGAAATATCTTAAAGAGATTTCCTTTAAAAATCTATTTGGCTTGTTTGCTAATTCCTTCTATTAATGTAGCTAACACTGTCTCTGAGAGCTTATATCTTAGCTTTTATGAGAAAATGGTCACGGCTCCTTCTTTAGGAAACCAGTCCTTTCTAATTTAACATCACTTGTTTATACCTGGACTTTGCATTTACTTTTCAGACTGTGGTGTTCTGAAAAGATCTTATCATTCATGTCCTGTAAAAAGCTTTTCCTTAATCTGAAGATCCTTCATCTGTTGAGAATTACCTCCTCTGACTCCTTTTGGACCTTTATGAAATGCTTATTGAGAATAAAAATTAGGTATTGCCTGATCAGGAGAAACCCATGTTCTTTGATTTTGAGACTGGTTTGCAAAATCATTCCAAGGATGATTGAATTAAGTTGTGTCCTGTAATTTTTGTCTTGTTCCATTGCTTTTGTCTTCTCTGCTGTGGCTTGAACAGATGCTCTAAAATAATTGCATTATCTGCCTCCTATGAGGTAACAGTGCTTGAGGCAAAGACTAGAAAGAGAAGTAATTGGTCTCGTTACCTGCAGACAGGGCATGCACTATGAAACAATGTATTTATGTAATACATAAATGGCTTTTGCTTGGAAAAAAAAATGTGATGTCTTGCAGCACTGAGTGATCTCTGGTCTGTAGTTAAACTGCATTTCATTAACACTGCCTCTGGTTAGTAAAGCAAGCTGCCAAGCTTCCACATTGCTAGGGTTTTTCTCAGGAGACCTCAAGAGAAAATCCACCTATGCTGATCCTGCCCGTCCTGATCTGATCTCTCTGTACTGACTGAGACCATGGAATAAAAGCAAGCCAGCCTGAAGGGACCTTGGGTCGCCTCCTCCTTTTCCTGCCTCCAGACCTGACCCGCACACACAAAAAGAAAAGTAGCTGCATTTTATGGCTGGCAAAGTAAAAAAAGGACTGGGAAAAGAGAGCGTGATCATGTTTACTGCATAGAGAAAGAAGGTGAAAGCTGAGAATATGCTGTTTTTCCAAACATCCTAACATCTCACAGATGGTGTTTTTGGAGAATGTATTTTACCTTGATCACTAACGCTGCTGCTTCCTTTGAGTGCACATGCAGAATCAGTCTCGAGGAGAAAAGACAACACAGGAAGAACCGTGCCTCACCAACACCGCCTATGGAGACTTTCTGCTGTGCCTTTTGCAATGGGACTTGCCTATCTTACATTGGCCTCTTTAGCCATGAGTGCACTTGCAGCAAGCGTGGGTAGAGCCCTTCCGAAATCTTCGTTTGCGAAGCCGAGCCATGATGATGGTACCAAGTGCCTTGACCCCCAGTGCACAAACTCACTGAATAAGGACTGTCCTGGACAGGTTCTTCGTGGCCTTTACAGCAGCAACAAAAACAACAACAAAACCCAGGAAGGAGTGATAAAGAATTCTGTGTTTTTTTCCCAGCCCAGATCTGTGTCAAAATATCTTGAAGGCATCTACCTTTAAAGCTGCTTTAAAAAAAGAAAGTGCATGTATGGCAACAGACTTTGTAGCTATAATTAACAGCTCTCAATAAAGACGGATGATACAGTGAGAAGTGTTGGAGGCTGGCAGTACTACAGAAGTGGAAAAAACCTTTTTGTCCAGCTGCCTAGTGGTTATGGACTGTGTCCAGATTTCTTGGGATTGTTTGTGCTTGTATGAAAAGGCAGCTTCATATAAATGCACATGTACCTGCTTGGGGATCCTGTTCAGTCCAGGTCTGCAGGAGCTGGCCACCCTAGTTTCTTAGACAAAGCTGTAACTGATAAAAAGGGAGAAATAGCCAAGTTGAAGGTTGGCAGCAGCATAGGTATATGAACAGGGTGTCATAAATTGAAAAATCCTGTCAAGCAGCTACATCATGTTGTCTTTGAACATTCTTGGTGGGGTTTGGAGGAAGATAGTGTTAAAGGTGTGAGCTGATGGGCAGACAGGTTCATGTATGCACTCACACACCCATGTACAACCATTTCTGTGTTTTCCAATTCTAAAACACCTTTCCAAATAGTAGCTTTTTGCCAGATGATCTGATCCAAAATGGGGAAGGCAAGCAAAAGCAAAATCTGGTTTTGTTACTTTGTTTGCCTGCTCTGGGTGGCAATTAAAGAAGACAGCTTCTATTCAGCTTAGCTGTGGAAAAGAAAAACCCTCCTCTTGATTCGTCTGTTTGTCAGTCCCTAGGGTCAGGACTACAACTCAGCAAGTTTAAATGAAAGAGCCTTGTTTACTTTATGGCCTTATGATCATTGCCATATCATTTGTGCCTCTTCTAAGCAAGCCCACATTGTCTGCTGTGGCTGCCTCATCTGTTCCCTGTGCCTCCTATCTCTGACTCAGTGCTTCCCCACCTAGAGCAGGTGTGGGTTAACTGTGGTTTGCTAATTTATAAATTGTGTTCCTTCTCTTTGGGGCTGGGGCCCTGTTTACTCCTTTACTGAAGCTGCTCATTTCACAAGTGCTTAGAGTCTGCTGCAACGTTTCCTCGTCTTTGGAAACCTTCCACTTCCTCAGTGAAACATTCAGATTCCCGCAGGGGGAGTGGACCTCTGGAAGCCTTATGTGAAGGATGGCATCCCCCATCTTTTTCAGCAGTCACAAATGGTAAACCCCAGGGATCTCAAGTCATCATGAATGCCCCTTCACTGATGAAATTGTATTAACTTTTATGTAATACATTGCTGAGATGAGGCACCTTGGATGGTATGAGTCCAGGTCTGTTTCCTGGAGGAGGACTCTGTTCCTTTATGTCATCTGTCATTTGCCCTTACATTGTATCTAAAAACTGTTCAGCTTCACCAAAATACTGGGGGTTTTTAACTTCATGCTCTTCCCTCTATCTATTGTAGAGGCCAACCAGGCCACCTGAAAATTGTATCTTTCTTTTTCTGCACTGAAACTACAGCTTTCTTCACTGGTCTGGCTTATTATGCTTCCAGCTGAAGTACATATAGACTTTCAAGTACAAAAAGATAATTCTTCTGCTGTGAAAAACTCTCTATTCAATAGCACACCAGAAAATAGCAAGAATTTCACCTCTCATTTCATTACCCTTTAATATTACCTGGAAGAAAAATGAAACTACTGCTCTGTAATGGTCTCTGATAATTTCACCGTCTAACAAATGGTCATCTTGCTAGATTGTCTCACCATGATACCCTGAATATGAGGTCATAGAATCATGGAGCAGTTCTAGCTGCTGGGGATCTGGGGAGGGGAGGTCTAGTCCAACCTGCTCAGTGCAGAGCCACATCATATCTGCTTTTTTATTTTGTTAATGATTAGTGATCTGCAGACTCTGAATGAGGCATAACTATTATTAAATTTATGTGTGGTTTATTGCATCTTTTATGTGCTGTCTCTAGGATACTCCAAAATTACATGTACCAGAATGTATTGCCATGAATGGTATCCATTCTGCTTCTGTTTGGCCCTCTTTGCCAGAACCACCTGAAATATTCCTCTGTCCTCAGGCAAGGATATGTTGATTTTTTTTGTTAGCCTTGAAATTTAAAAATAAATGGTAATAAGCCACTATAATGAGGGCTTAACCTATTTTTAATAATCAAACAATTTTTCACCTAGCATTTTCAGTATTTCATTAAGTTCTCTTTATCAAATGTGGTGGGTCCAGGCAGCACTTGACCCTGTCTGGAACAGCTCCACTAAGCCCCGTGGTAGCATGCTGATTTCATCATAGAATGTCAGGGATCTTAAAGATCATCTAGTTAAAACTTCCTTGCCACAGGCCAGGACACCTTCCAGTAGACCAGGCTGTTCAAAGCCCCATCCAACCTGGCTTGAACACTTTCAGGGATGGAACATCCACAGCTTCTCTAGAAAACCTGTCCCAGTGCTTCACTACCCTCACAGTAAATAATCTCTTCCTAATTTTTATTGAAGAAGGGTCTGGCTCAGTAAATATTAAAAATATCAAGTTATTAACTATTTAGATGTATTGCATCTTGCAGCGGGGAACTCAGGCTTTGACCAGACTGAAATTCACTCCTCCGCATTACTTTTTGAAAAGTGTCCTGTGAATGTGGAGAACTGAAGTAGAAAAATATAATGTTGAAAAATAGTTTGCCAGAAGGCGATACAGTGACATACAGCGACATGATCAGCTGCCTTCCATGAACATACATGTAGACGTGCCCTTACTTATTAAATTTTGAACAATTAAGACCAATCCTCTGAAAGTCTGATAGCATTTAACAAAGACATCTATTGATTTCATAGATTTTTCAGACAACTTAAAAAAATATGTTCTTCTGTAGTTCCAGATAGTTCCTGTAGTGCCATAGATTTCTGCCTCACCAAGTTCCACATGGATTTTTTTAGTAGAGTTGTAGTCTCAGTCATGTGAGGGATAACTGTAGGGGGATATTATAAAGGTCAGCTTAAACCATGTATGGATTGGGGGAGGTGAGGAAAGAGCTAAGTGGCATCAAGCAGAATGAGTGAAGTGTTTGAAACATGGGAGTAGTTCCTATCAGTGTGCAACTGAGATGTCAGGAGTCTGAAAATGCAAAAAGAGCCTGAAAGAGTGGTCAGTGCATGCTTAGAAATCAGATCTAGTGGGACAAATGTGGTGTTTTGTGAAAGCAGAGTACACAAGCTCTGCTGGTGTCACACGAGTGATAGTTTTTGTAGCTCTTCTGCAAGCTAAGCTGAATCAATAAATTTTATATGATTGCAACGGACAGCATGTTTACCATAGTATTGCTCATGTATTGAGTCTTGTGGCTGGCTGCAGATTCTTACATGGGATACCAGGTTTGGCTCAGCAGCCATCCAAGTTATGGGAGTCCTGATAAGTCACTCAGAACAAACTAGGAAAGATTTAATCATACCAGCAGCAGTTATTTCATGTGTTAACAGATTTGTTTCTTAACAAGTATGAATGTACAAATAAAATGTGCCAAACTGCTGAAGATATCTTATTCGGGTATTTTCAAAAGCAAGAAGAGAATTGGCTTTACTTTCAGGTAAACAGGAGTCATAATGAGGACATTGCTCTTGAAAATCTTGCCAGTTATATGTATAGTTAATTGTGGACCTTACTTTTGGCTGGCAAGTTGCAAACTGTTGTCTGCTGCTTTATATTTTCTGAGCTTTGTTTTGTTTTAAGGATTAAAAAAAAAAAAAAAAAAAACCCACAACAAAAAACAGCTGGCTTCCCGGATATGTTTGCTGCAAGAAACCAGAGACAAGTGGTTTCCAGAAACTGGAGACAAGTGTGTTTCCTCCATAACAATTCTACTAAAAACAAACTGTTCTCTTTGTCAGTGTGGCTTCAGACACTTTCCACTATTATGCTGGTGGTATCTGGAGTCTCAAGAAGCCTTTGTCTAGTGCAGAACAGTAAATAACCACAGATTTTAGGCACACATAGAAACACCTCATTAGGGGATATGTGAGAGAGAGAGATGACAAATCAAGTCTTGGTATCGGTCTAATGTCATGATCTGAGTGCAATGACAAATTATCCTTCCTCAAGTAGCTCAGCTACTGAAGGCTACAGATGGGTTTGCCTTCAGCAAAAAGCTCAGCTTGTGCATGCCTTTGGGCTAACAGCCATGACCATGCAGCTCCTCTGCGTGAAGCGTGCTAATAGCATCTACTAGATGTTGTGCAGCTGACAGGAAAAAGATGCAATAGTTCATTAGTTTTGTCATTCCGTTTAATTCAGACATTTTCAAAAGGAATGGCACTGAAAGCTTTGTAGTACTGAAGGTGCATAATAATTGCATCAAAATTGCCCATCTGCAGCTAAAGCAAGATAATTGCCTAGGCGTATTCACGTTTGCAGAAGAGATTTTGAATAATAAGTGTTTATAAAGCCCTTCTGTCATCATGTTATCCAATCCTCACCCGTGAGCCAAACTCTCAGTTCATTTACACTCTTTTCAAACCAAAAATATCTCATGTTGGCACAGCTCTAGGGTGGGTAAAGATGAGAATCTGAACTAGTGTAAGTCACCTGAAATTGGCTCCCTGCTGCCCAGCAACATTTTTGAACCAAATTGAAGGATATATGTCAGCAAAGCCTGCTGATTCCTTGCTAGTGTTATTTTCTGTGGTTTTAATAATTAATTTGACTAATTACTAAGGTGTAGGAGTGTATTGATTTTCAGTGATGCTGAATGGTGCTCCTTCCTGTGAAGCAAAGCTTGTCAAAGGGTCAGAGCAACAAAACGGCTGAGACCTGTGCCCTGTCCTGCAAACAGTCATAAACATCTATGTGTGGTTTCAGGCAGGCACTTCTCTCACCTCAGGAGTCTCTCTTCTCTCTCAGAGGTAAGGCCTGAGTAAATCCGGCCTCGCAAACACAAAGAGACTGAAGATACGGTGGGACTGGCAGCAGCAGGTGAGATGTGAGCCCATCTTAATTAGGTTCATCATGACTGATCTAACCTACTCCTGCAGATAAGCTCCTTAGCACATACTCAGCTCACCTAAGCCTTTGAACAGTCCCTCCATGTTTGACAAAATGCAGACAGCTGAAAGACATGTCCTGCTTTAAATGCATGCTTCCTTGGTCAATCCCTCCTCCACAGGAACTTGGTTTATAATCTCTGCTGTGTTCTGGTGCTCTGCTTTTTTCTGACAATTAAAGATGCAAACTGCACTGACCAGACAAGATTTGTTGATGCAACTTAGTTATCTTATGCTTCTCCAAGAATGAATGGATTTTTCCATTACACTGGGTACAAATCATGCCGATGCCCACAGTGGGCCTGAGTGATTCCTGATAGCTGTCTTAGTCTTCACAACACATCTCGTGCCTCTCCCGTGCTCACATAAGTGACTGGAGCTGCTGCTTCTAGTCCAGCACTACACAATGAACAGGCGTGAATGATTTACAATGAGATGGAAAACATCTCCAGCTAGATGCCAGGCTCGTCTGCTTTCTGCCAGTGCATGCCACCCGTCTTTCTGTGTGAACAGAGGAACTGTCATTCCTGCTGTGGGATCCCTTCACCAGAATAGGCTCCCCCATGGCTAGCCCCACAGATCTTCAGCTCGTAATTCCTTCGTGCTGTAGTGAGATTTCAGTAGGCTGTGCCTCCTGGGTAGCCCCAACATGGCCATGGCAAAGCTAACCAGCTCTCCAGCACTGGGAAACTAATCAGCAACCCTAGGAGATATCTAAGCTGGTGTCCCCAGCCACCTAGAGTCCTGCAAATCTCAGAGGTGCTTTACTCACCTGCATTAGTGAGACGCTTCAGATCTCTTCCCTGCAGTAACAGGGCCCTGCCAGAGGAGCAGCACCCTCACTGCTAGGGTTCCAGGAGAAAGCAGGGTAGCAAAACAGGCATCACCTCTGCCAGGTTTCTGAACAAGTAGTTTCACCTCAGAGGCTGAAAGCACATTACTGTTCTTGTCACTCTTCCTGGGAAACAATCTGAAAAGAAATTCAGACATGCCACTAAAATTAGTAACAATATGAGCTCCTGTTCAGTGCATTTTTCTGTCTCTCAAGGGCTTATGCTTATTGAGTAACCTCCCTCGCTCTCATTTTCATCACAGAGCATTAAGTTTTGAGAAAGGGCCGAGTTCAAACACCAAATCTCTTTATTCTAGCTGTGTAGGTTCAGTATTGACAGAGCCAAATTTAACAGATCCCCCAGTGCACATTTACAGTAAAACAAGCCAGGTTGTGTGATGTGTGCCTTGGGAGGAGGAGAGGGGGATGACAGATAGGGATGTCACAGCGCACTGTGACTCTGAATGACTCCGTTGCTGAGACTCGGTCAGGATATTTTGGGTAGCATTTTTGAGGTTCTGCGCTGGATTCTCTACTCTTACTGAAGATTGTGGTGAAACTGTAATGATTCAGTTGGAAGGAGTGGTGAACCGGTAGTGAAAGCTGTTGGAAATGTCTCCTTATGGTGGTGCTCATATGTGTGGGTGTGCACATATGTACATAGGTGTGCATGTGTGTATATGCACCATTTGAATAGGCATGCTGAGCCTCTTTGTCCTGCAAGAACAGTGACATTCCAGAGGGATAACAGGCTGTTTTACTTTTGACAGTCTTTATATATGTCTTGCAGATCAGCAGCTCTCCTATAAACTGCAAACTGTTGAAAAAGAAAGGAAAATGAAGCCACCGGTTTTGTGCTTTCTAGCTCTAGGGTAGATATGGGCTCATACCTCTGACTGGGGTGGGGAAATCCCTTTGCACAATGTCTGTCTTACACTGTGGGTCTTGATAGGAAAGCACAGACTCCAGGATCAGACCCGTTTGTTTTCTGAGAGAGCTGGTACCTGCCTTCTCACAGCAGGAAGAAGGACTGCTCATTCCTGGTGTTGCTACAAAAATTCCTTCCTCTCTGCCTATATACAGAGCTGAAGCCCCAGGAGGGGCCAGGGTACACCCAGCACACAAGCCTGCAAATAGGGTGCCCTGTCTGGCTTGGCACCAGCTGCGCCCACCACCACCCCCGAGCTGCCCTCAACGTCGGCATAGCCCCAGCTGTGTGGAGGGATCGAGCTGTGGGACGGACTCTCACCTTTATTTACACTGCTTTCCATCCCACTCATGTTCAGTTTAAAATTAATACCCTCAACAGATGTCTTCATTCTCCATATCCCTCAAAATGTAAAAACACCCTTAGCTTTTGGTACGTGCTCCTTCCTCCACAACCGTATACAGATACTGCTCCTATTTCCAAAAGGCAAAACACCCCTTCAGGAAGGTTTTTTACTCTCTCCTGGACTGGAATCGCACCGTGGCTGATGCCCTGTGAGAGAGACATTGTGTTTAACCTTCCTATGTCTATTTTGAGATGCAAATTTGATCACCCATAATTCCTTTTGAACTCTGTGGGTGGTGACAATCTTCAACCCACTGTAAAAGTCGGTGCATTAGGTGCCTGAGTATGAATTTATGATTTTAATTTGGTATGATCCTCCTAGGATTTCAGTGTGAAGGTGAAGTAATCCAGTAATTTCTTACAGCTTGCTCACTTGTGCTGTCTGTGGATTATTTGTCAATTTTTTTGTATTACCTTGATGAGAAATTTAATCAGTCTCATTAACACCAAATCATTTGTCTCTGTTGGTTTACTTTCTAGGGTGATTTATGTATACATTAAATGTGATCGTAAGCCACCTCTAACATGTGTAAACCTCAAAGATCTGTGGGAATTCTCTAGGTTTCAATCTGAGCCTCACATAAAACACAATTATCCCGTTCTGACAGTGAACATGAATAAAGATGGATATAGGAGTTAGTAAAATAATAGTTTATTTGTTATTTCATGAATTATACTCTAGGGAAAACTCTCTTTTAAGAATACATTGACCATCTACCCTAAACTCTGTATATTCATCCTTGTAGTTACATGTGCTATCAGTCGTGAAGAGGTTAAATCTATTTTTACTGAATGAGCATAGCAATATAATAAAATTAGTATCGAAGTCAAAGAGCAGGTATTATTAGATGGATTGATTTTGCACTATGTATTTTCAAGATATTATTCCCTGTTTGCTTGTTGGGCAGCTGACATATAATCTTGAAGCTGCCTTCTCAGCCTCTCTCACATGCTGAGATTATTTTAGTTTATGGCTCAGCCCACCTACCAACTACTTCAGCTACTGGGATGCAGTAAGCTAATTAACACATCCATCATTTTACACATTCTTCAGATGCTATGAGCAATAAAGAGACTTACCCTTAATCTTCTTTGTCTCTACTTTTTCTACCAGGCTCATGGCTCAAGGGTCTGTGGCTTAACTCAAGCTCATACACATTTTCCTTGCTGAACTGTTCATTCATGTATTTTTGTTCTCTATTGACTTTTAATTCCCTTCCTCTCCTAGTGTGCATGCTATATTAAATCTCCATTATATCATTATTGCTTAATATTTGAATGAAATTAGCATCCAGAGGATGCTGACCTGCACCAGCTTCTGCTAGGTGCTTTTCCAGCGGGGAAACAATACACAGCACCTGCACTGCAGAGTCTGCCATCAAGGCTGAGGCACATATCTGCTATTTTTCATTTCACTGGTGATTGCTGACTTCTGCAGATGCTGTTTGGCACCTTGTTGAGGAGGGCTGTGGTTCCACAGTATGTGCCAAGGGAAGGCCATGTCCAGAGAAGGGCGATAAAACTGGTATTAGGAAAAATTTCTTCATGGAAAGGGTTGGCAAGCATTGGAACAGGCTGCCCAGGGAAGTGGTAGAGTCACCGTCCCTGAAAGTATCCAAAAAATATGTGGATATGGCACTTGAGGACATGATTTGATGGTGAACATGGTGGTGGTGCTAGGTTGACAACTGGACTTCGTGAACTTAGAGGTCTTTTCCGACCTTAATGATTCTATGATTCTTTGATTCTAAGGCTGAATAGAAGGATGAGGATATCGAGGAGATGCTTTTGTCACCCCTTCATGGACCCCACCATTAGCCTAAGTAACAAAGCATCTGATGCGGTATCAAAACCTGGCAGGTGAACAGGAAGGGAAATAATTAAAAATGTCTTTATCAATGGAGATAAACCCGAGATTTTCAAAAGGCCTAATTCCTGTTCTGCCTGAGATCTGCTTTCTGCCAGCATAACACCTCAATCTCACGCATTTTGTGTCAAAACATGACGTAAAGTGTCCAGACCTTATTAATGACAGTGAAAAAAAAGGCCCTAAGTGAGAAGCAGACAAATGACAAGTCTAATTGTGAGGCTTCCTCAGAAAACTGGCAGCACTGAGCTCAGCCTGGCTGGGCTGGCTTAACCAAAAGTAGTTTATGAAATCCAACATCAAAAAAAATCTGGAAGTCTTAGAAAGATATAAACCTGCTTTTCCACATAAAGCCAACAAGCTATTTGCGTAAATTAATCTGTGTCTGAACTTAAACTGAGGTAAGTGCTTCTGGAGTATGTAGGCTGTGATACATCCCCAGCAGTAATTCTGTTAAATTTTTCGACACCCCCTGCTATGCATGTGTAAGGATTCACAGGCACACTGAAACAGGCCAGCTAACTATGCTCCTCTCCTCTGCTTTTAACCACTTTCAGAACAGCACTGTGCCTCCTCCTTGCATGCTTTCTGTTATAAACTTAACCATTTTCATTTCCCAGACAATCCACTGTATGGGGCTGCAATTATATTAACCATAACTGCAACCAAAGGGTATCCAATCCAGATTATTTAGCACGTTCTGATGTTGGCCTCTGGAGCCACAGATCTGGGAGAGATCCAGAAATGCCATTTTACAATTATAGTATAAGTCATGGGCTTCAGAAAGAAGGTAGAGCAGGCACACCTACAGGGCAGGTGTTAATCATGGCTAGATAAAGTCCACTTCTCTCCTACGTGGCAAGCTGCAAGGTTTCAGCGGGAGCTGACTCCTGCTGCAAGGACACCCCGTGCTTTTTCCCCTCATAGTGCTTTTACCCTGTAATAGCAGGGAGCAGATTTTTCACTGCTCTCTGTACAGCTGCTCTGGAAGCAGAGTGTGATGCTGGAAGCAAGGATCACAAGGTCATTTTCCAAAATGAAGGAAGGAATAAGCATGTCACAGGAGTAGAAGGTGGAAGACAAATGAGCCCGGTAATTTCATATCTGGCAAATACTTGGCTCTCCTCATTGCAGCTCGGCTTTCAGAACCAGCAAGCAGGAGGTAGGCTCGTTGCACAGCCCTTATCATCTCTCTCAGAAAATCACAGTCCCACACTCCCTGTTGCTCCCTCTACCCATTAAATCCAGGAAGATGCCATAAACTGCAGCTGTGTGTCACAAAGCTATTTCATTTCAGCCAAAAGTAAGTGCTGTAAAAATGGACGTGCTGCATGCTTTACTGATGGAGATTCAAAGGAGCTTGACTCCTCTAGTCATAAATAGTCAAAGAACAGGAACTACTTTTGTGACTTTAAAACAGGGTCTTTCCTAGTATTCTTATGTTTTATTTCAGAAATCCTATATCATAAAACGATGTTCAACTGTGCTACACTCAATCCCATGCTATCTGAGCATCTAAATGTAAGAAAACACTTTAACATGCTCTATTCCAGACACTTTATTAAAGCCATTACCAAAGGCACATCAGAATGTAATAGCACAGAAGCAGATAATGGTCCGAACATTTCCAGCATGAAATGTATGATCTATTCCGATTAAGGGAAATCCAAGGTAAAAGCTGTCATTTTCATTTGGCAGTTTCAAATGTCACAGTCAGATTTCTGAGACAAATCCAGATACCATGTTTCTGAGTCACCTTGAGTTTACTGTCAGCAGTCAGTCTCTATCATTTGAAATCAAAGGCTCTTCTTGCAAGTCTTCCAGGTGCTCTCACTAGACACTGTATCTTCACCCAGGATAATTCGGATTCTTCCTCTACTTGCTGCACTAATTCTCATAAGGTAATGATGCTGTTTTCTGTCCAGGGATGTAGCCTTAGTGAATCCCAATCACCCTATGGAGCAGCACTATCTCGGCATGCAGTGTGGAAGTCCCAAATTTGTCAGACCAAGCACACGCAGTGTCACTCCTAGGGGATGGCAAAGTCCAAGCTAAGATGTGCAGATATTCAGGAGCTTATTACAGTGACTCATAAAAGGCAATAGAGATGTACTTTGGCTCTGCGCTTACACCTAAGCCGTTCAGAGTGCTTTCATTAATGAAATTTTAATTAATTTTCACTGCTCCTGAACTGCAGGGAGCTATACTTGTGTTACAGGCTTGAGTGAAGGTACATGGCTAATGCATCCAAGGTGGATGAAGCAGGACAGCTGGAAGAGAAAGAAAAGAAAATGGCAGCTTGTCCTGGGGGATGGATTTTTTCATGTGTGCCACGTCCCTTGTTTGTCCACTGCCTGCAGCGCTGGAGACAGGACAAGGCTTGGCTAGACGCAGGCTAGTAATTCCTGTGTGATCCAGGTCCATCCCTTCACAGGCATCTCTGAGTGGATGCCTCACTGACACCGACTGGGCAGAGAAGGCAGGGAAGGTTTTCCTGTATTATTATTTCAATAATTTTGATCCAAAAAGACAAGTATGACATTTGGACCAGCAGATGGGTTTTCCAGTTCATTAACTCAGGAGTTCTGCATCTTGTTATGAAAAGTTCCTGTGTTATTACTGTTGCAAATAAGGGCTTCTTTCTGTTTTTCAGTCTTTCACAAAGTAAATCTGCATGTTCAGTGATGACTGGGTTGAAACCCTAATTTGTGGATTCAGAGCCAAGATCAGGATGGCACATAATATGCTAGTGAGACACCAGCTCCCTCCTCATCAGAGCAGTTTGCAAAGTGCTGCTCTGAACAGAACTGTTTTCTTTGCACTGAGGTTCACACGAAGGAGAGCCAAAAGAAACCATTTAGTAGGCAATAAAAATATAAAAGAACAAGTACATTAAAATGTCACTAGGAAAGAGAGCAGTTTGTGCAGTAACAGCCTTATCCAAACCACACTGTCATTCCCCCCACACATGCACAGCAATGACAAGACTCAACTGCTTTGTATTTTCCTACTTCTGTGGCCTCAGGCTCTGGCCAGAGAATTTTGGTGCTTCACCGCCTCTTACCAGGTAAGAGTAAAACCTTAAAAATATAAAATATTTCATACAAATAATTTAACATTTTAAAACACACAAATAAGCACTCTGAAGCATAGTATCTGTGGAAGGCTTCAGATTCAAAACAAATTTCTGCCTGGCCCCTGAAGACCAGCTGTGTATCCCATCCAAACACATAAATAATAATGGTTAGCATCCTGTTCAGAGGGGCTCTCATAGCTTACAGCAACTTTTTGTCACAAGCACCATTTTACTCCGTCATCTCAGCTTCAAGTCTGGTTTTTAAATGTGGCAAACCTGAAACCACCTTAAGTTCTGTTTCCTTCTACTTCTTCAGTATGCCTCACCACTGTTTTCATTTCTGGTCTTCCTAGGGACTTCAAATAGATTTCATTTTCCTATAACCTCTAAGTAGTATAATCACTTCAGTGCCCTAAACTTTTTGTTTACTTGTAGAATGAATCAATATCTATCTGGTATCTCTCTCTTCTCTTACATTTCTTCTCTGTTCCTTTTAACATCATGCTTGCTTTCCTTCATTCTGAATGAAGCCACTGAGGGCTAAAAACCCCATTAGTATTTATGTTCTTATTTTCTGTCTAATGAGGATGTCAGCTGAAAAGTCTAGAGTGGGACATTGACAGTGGCTAGAAGAAAAGTTCCCCGTGGTATTGGTGGTGTTTGTTCGCTGATTCTCCTGCTTCTGGACCAGCAGTGGCCAGAATGACTCCATCAGAGCCTTGCCTGCTGATGCTGGTGTGAACTTGGGGTCTTTTCCTGCGTCTCTGGATGTCTATAGGTGGCTTCATGGCTTCATAGCTCTCCTCTGTCACTGGCCACGTCCCAGAGAAGATGCATATGTGGCTGCTAGTGGCAGATCTCCGCAGATACCTCATGCAAAAAGGAGAGAACAAGCTGTAGCTCCTCTGGAAATGGAAGGTGCTGGCTTAAGCAGAGGAGGAAAGGCAGGGGTACTTCCAGAATTCTGAAACATCAAGGCCTTTTCTCCTGGAGTGTCTGGCAAGTTGCAGGGAACCGATGGGAGGAGCTGGAAGTTTCTGAGCTGCAAAAGCGGTCACAAATCCTGTTCCTGGAGTTGCTCCGTGGTAACTCAACTTCCTCTCCTCTTCTTTGGAATGTATGTCATGGCCTGCAGAATGATGGAGCATGAAACTGAGATTCAGCTTCTGAACCACGTAAGAATGTATGCCCCATCAATCCACAAGCATAAAAAGGCTTAAAAGAAGAATTATGAAGATGTAGACCCCTCAGAGTGCAAGAAGACTGAAGGACAAATGTGGTTTCCATCCTCTGGACCTGCCTCCGGTGCTCAGGAAGAAAATTAAGTTGATGCTGGGTACTCTTACATCTTGAGAAGTGTCTGCAGAGGAGGTTTTGCTTTTACATAGGATCCTCATATAGTGCTGCATGTTATTTTACAGATTCCTTTATAACTCTGAAAAGTTGAGAGGAGAAAATTCCTTAGCGATGAGACTCCTGAATTGGCATATGCATGGTCAGGTTTATTGTTTCTTTTTAATGTTTCCTCCTGATGGTCTCATTTATGAAGATAACCATAAACTATATTGTAAGGTTATGGAGGAAAAAGTCCCCTGACCTTTCTTCGAGAAAGTTCTTTCTTGGCTACGAAGCTTGGGTCAGCAGGGCCCTTTATGCAGTCACATTGAAGAGTTATTAAGGGGTAATTTAAGGGGTCATTAATATACTTTTTCTAGGAGATAGTTTGAAATTTTGAAAGAAATGGATGAAAGGTTAAATCCAAGAGCACACACAGACTCTGAGTTCTGCTACAATGGCTCTATTTCTGCGTTGTCCAGTTGTTTAAAAATACAGTGGTTGTCAGTAGTTTTTAATTTGCATTATTACTGTTCAAAAAACAAACTGCTTACATGGGGAGCCAAAAATTTCCTATTCCTCTTGGAAAACAGACAATTGATTTTCAAGCCATTCTCAGTTACTGTATGCCACTTGAGAGACCTAAGTGTTCCAGTAGCACAGAGGAAAGCCATTCAATTTCTGTTACATATAGCTCTGTTTTTACCATTTATACTAAGATGTTGTACAAATTTAATAAAACTAGCAACAGCAGTGTGGCATAGAACATGTTTTCTGAATGACTAGCCTATTTGGAGAATGGTAAAAACAAGTAAAACTGTTTAAAAATATAACCCTCAGAAGTACTGGACATCATATTTTTTAACACCCCCCTTTTGTCACCAAACTCATCAGCTGTACTCCTTCACCTCATGTGATGTAGGACTCCCAAGTTTCTCAGTCTCTCACAGGCTGCCTTTTGAAGATTGCTGCACTCTGAAGGGTGCTGTTCCATCAGGCTCTGGGATGAGGGCAGATGCCATCACAGTCTTGAGACTGCCTCGCTCTGCTTCCATGGTTCCCTTGCTGCTGTGCTGCTGTGTGTGGGATTGGGCTGACAATGCCGAAGGACAGAGTAAGGGAGTACAGCACAGAGAGTGCTCTGGTTTTTTGCTAAATGAACATCAGCAGTGCAACTAAAAAGGCAAACAAACTTCAAGCAGAAAAGACTCACCTGTTCTTGAGAGGAGGTACTCTAAAAATGAAAAGATTATTTCCCTTCTGTATCCCGTTTACTTAATGCATCTAGGGGCAATTTGTGCATTGTAAATGTCAGCTTCTCAGTGAACTCTCCACTTTCTTTTTTTGTATAACTTTCTTTTCATAGACTAGCTGCCAAGTTGATGGTGTCTCTTTTGGTATCTCCTGACTCACGTGCCTTCCTGTTCCCAGCTGTCCCCAGTATCTTGTCATGGTGCAAAACAATTAGTACTTAGGCTATGAAGTTGATTTATGATCTAGTAAGTATTTACAGAGCAAATAGTTTATGCCCAGGGCCCAAGGCTGGCACCGCCAGCAGGAAGGGCTGGTAGGGCTTTGTCCAGCTAGAACCATATCACTACATAAAGTCTCTCTGACAGTCCACAGGCATAAAGGTCCAAATTCCATGTGCATGTGAGGAGATATATATATATGTGTGTCTGTGTGTATTCTAGATACATGTTCCAACATATATATATGTCTTTCAGTAACAGCCATCTCAGGGTGTTTGCATAGCCAATTTTAACACTGAGACATTTCTCTCCTCCTTGTACTGCCTTTGTCTTGTTCCTTCCTTCTCCCAAGACACAACACTGTACCCCCTCCTATAAGCACCATGCTTCTATATCAGCAGAGTAAAAGAACTCCATTACCAGAACCCAAGACAGCAGCTACTAGAAAAGCACTTTATTCTTTCATGCTTTTTTTGTCTACCTATACCAACCACTACAAAAATTTAATTCACAGGAGGCCAGCTGGCCAGCTTCTCCTGAAAGTTTCATTTTGACTCTTCCAAAAAGTAGTAAGTGGTTCAGGTCACAGCTGAAGAGGACAAGTTGGATATAAATCACATCAGGCCAAGCTTAATATATCCGCAAGTGATTGCTGCACAGTTTCAGACTCTGCAGGCCTTTCACACCCAAAACATCCACTGACGTCAATGGAAATTTTGTATGATGACAGAGAGCAGTGATCATGTTGACTCTGGCAGTCAAAGCCTTGAGAGCCTAATGTTTAGGTTTTCTCTGCCTCAGTTTGTATATGCTGTCCCTTAGCACATGCTGAAAGCTGCACAAATGCTTGACTGCATTTACCTCGACATAGCCCTGGGAAATAACAGCAAACCTGTACCCTCACACCCCACTGCCAAGCTGAGGAGGGACAGGCTGGCTGAGAGACTTGGCCAAGCTCACACAGGGGAATTGCTATAGAGCATCACCATGGACCTCAAACACAGCCTCAGCTCTTCAGTGCAACACCCACCTGGACTGGGCAAGGAGAGAGGCCCTAAAGCAGCTCTTCTGACAGCTGGGTGCCCTCCTCAAAAGCTGAGTGTGGCCCCGTGGCTGGGCCCAGCATGCTGAGGAGTTGGGTTGGTGCTGCTGCTGGGTTTATGCTGCTGCTCTGCTCCCTGCCCAGGAGAAGCTGCACCTGCCGAAATGAGAGATTTTCCCTGCAGGCAGGCAGAGCCCTAAGGGTTTTTCTAATTGCAGCTGCACAGGATAAAAGTGAGAAGCAAGAGCCTCCAGGGGAACAGTCCCTCTGGAGACTCAGCAGCCCCAAGCCACTTTCACCTGACTGGTGCAGCGGGAGATCCTCAGAAAGGTCTGAATTCATCAGCACTCAGTTGCCAAAAGAAGTGTCCTGTTATTGAGTATGGCGGTGGTCATTAGGTGCATAGTACAAACAGAAGTGTTCCTGCTGGGGTCTTGCTTTTAAGGACACCTTCTCACCAGCCAGTCTGGTGGGATGAAGTGCCAGCAACGTGCTGCCTATTCCTTGAACTGGACATTCACTGTCCTCCTCACTCCATGATGAATCTAGAAGAGGTAATGCAGCACAGCCTTTACCAGCAATGGTCATCTTCAAATCTGACTGCCAGCCAGAGTCGCACAAATTAGATTTAAAGAATCAATGTGATGTTTGCCTTGGGCAGGAAGGCTGTTTTATAAGGGCAGAGTTACAGAGCCCTGTTAGGAATTCCCTGTTTCATTCTTGGGCTTTTTTGAACTCTGGAGTAAATACCTGCTGCTCCTCATTTTCTCAGCTTCCTCCATAACTCCCTAACGATTGTCATTAGTTTCAATACAGATCATTAACTGCTCCTCACACCCTGCCATGGCTGCCTGTACCTGGCTGTACAAGGTGCTGTTGGAGCTGATGGTCCCTTTTCTGTACTTCACTTGGGCATGGTGCATGGTGGTGGGTCCCAGTATACTCTTCCTCCGTCACACCCCACTGTATGAATGAGTCAATTCCCTCCTGTTCATCCTTCCACCCTGCCCCAGACACCAGCAGGAGACGCCCCTCTGCTTGCATTAGTCCCACTGACTTGCACGCCAGTAACGCCCAGCCACCTGTGAAGCCCCTCACTGCCCCTTTCAGATTCAGGCACTGCTGCTGTGAAGGGCAATGTCCAATCTGAGTACCTCCTGGCCACTGATCTATTGGGCTCTGATGAAGGTTTGAGACCAATCCTGAGTGCTACATGAGATCAAGTCAAGGGTTGCATTTCCTCATGGGCTCAGTAACAAGGTGTTCCACAAAGCAGTCTTTGAGTGCAACTAAAAAGCTCATCTCTGTGTTCAAGTGTGATGCCTGCCTGGTCTTGTGGGTGTTTGGAGCTTGCACACAGCAACAGCCTTACATTTTATTTGTATAATGCCAGTTTTCTAGCAGAGCATAAAGCACTTCAGGCTCTGGGTACCTCTAGGGTGTAAAGGCAGAAAACATTGGATAATGCATGATAACTTCAGCTATCTGATTGCTGAGCACGTCACATTAAAAGCTTCTTCTTGCCAGGAATGCTTCCTGCATTTTCCAAAATGGCACGTCACCTCTGGCTAGATGGAAGACCCACAAATGCTAGCCTGCCCCATGTAGCAGTCTGAAGACGCAAGTTCAGTGGGACCACCTGGCTGCTGTGATAACACACCTCGAAGTGAGCTCAGCTCACTCTGGTGCTCATGGACAGGTGCGACTGCAGGGAATCTGTTGCAATGTCTGTTCACACTGCTACAGCTGCTACTGTTCCTCTAAATTGTCAGCAGCACAGTACTGCTGCTGCTTGACTTTGCCTTCTCCCTTAGCTTTTCCCAATGTCCCATCTGAGATGGCTAGTAGTCTCACCCACAACAAGAAACAACCTAGAAGCAAAACTGCAGTATGTTCATGTGCAAAAATTAAATGAAATATTCATGCTAATACAATCCACTTCCTGCAGCCTTCGCTGCACTCATGTGTGTAAAAGCTGTAGTGCATATCCTAGGACTACTGCTCTCCACTGGAAATGGACAGAGGCAAACCAAACACGTTTAGTGCCCCAGTCGCAGCAAATTGTGGGATGGAGTAACACCCCACAGGAGAAGCTGCAGGCTTTTTCCTTTTTCTGCAGCCCAAGACTCCCACTGTGGTGTTTTGCTAAGGCAGTTTACAGTATGTGAATCTTCCCTGTGGTTTGGTCTTGTTCTTTTAAACTTTTTTTATTTAAATATTAGTTTAAATAGTTTCTCATTTAAGGCTTCTGAGTCTGTGCTAAGACTTATCTTGAAAGTGTGTATTCAGGTGGTTTGTAAGATTTGTATTATTTGCTTCTTTTGGAGCCATTCTGGTGTATTATGTAAATCCATAGCTAAGTATTTCCTGGGACCCTTTGTTGTGCAAACTCCTACTTTGGCATGTGTGCAGTGCTGAGCAAAACCAATTGCTTCTGTCTCTCTAGTTCAGAGAAGTTCAGTCTGGAGACTTTTTGTTCCATTTAAGAGAAGACAATTTTCTCATTCTATTGCCTATCAGAATACCTTTTCTGCAAATGAGCTGGAAACTCCCAGAACAGATAAAAAGTTTAAAGGCAGAACATCAGCCCCAAACCAAGTGTAGAAACAAGTAGTCGTTAATTGCAGATGCGGACATTTAAAAGTGGCAGCTGGACACTTGATTGGCTTCTGTGGCAAGTTCTTGCATTTAATAACACGCTTAAAGAAAAATATGTGTGGGATGATAGGTATTAAAAAGCCACTGGAGTATTTTATATAAGACACCCCTTGCGTCCAACTCTAGAAACCAGTGCTGTCACCTCCCAGGTTGCAGGGCTGCCATTTCTCATTAAGCAGGGAATAATGAGAGGCTGAAGGGCCAGAGCCTGCAGCCCTAGTTCAGTCCCCAGCACAGACAGACCAGACTGGATAAGTACATCTCTGAGGAGTGACAGGTCCTTTGCCATGGGCTGCGGCGTTCCTCAGGAGACGGTGCAGGCAGCAGGGCAGCAAAAGGGCACCGACACACCCAGGACAGGTCTCAAACCTCTGCCCCATGGAAGCTGAGGAGAAATGTGCCCTCACAGCACTGGAAAGCAGTTTTCCTGAGGAAAGTTGGAGGCAGTATACGGGTTTTGTTGTAGGAGCCTCAGACCAGCAGGGAAATAAAAGCCATGGCAGGAGTCCCGGGCATCTCTCTGCAAAGTGCTGAGGCTAGCAGATTTATTCACGGCATTTTGTGATCTGGGACACACCACAGGAGCCTCCGTGCAACTGTTCTGCTGGCATGTGAACCTGTGGTGACTCAGGAAAAAGGCGCTCAGGGACTGTCTTGATAAGTAACAGGAGCTGGCTATAGAATAAACATGTAGGAAAAGCAAATCCCCTGCTCTCTAAAGGTGCAATCAACAGGCAGCCCTCACAGGGACTTTGCCTTCCCTTGCCCCAGCTTGCACATCTATAAAATGGGTTTCATGAACTCACCCTTTGCTTGAACTGCTTTGAAATCCGCCCACCTGAGAGGCTGATTTTGTCATGACTGCCCTTTGGGTCAGTGCTGGCTCAAGCAGGAGAGAAGCAGAGCTGGAGACATGATCCTATTTTCTGGAAAACATTGTGTACTCTTCTGGAGAGCATTTTTGAGGAATATTTTGAATTAACTTGAATTTTTTTCCTGTACACCAGTCATACCTATGTCCACCTGAGAGCTTAATGCATGAGAGGTACTGTGGCCCTAACAGGATGAACTACAAAAAAAAAAGTCCTTTAATTTTTTTTTTCACTGGGAGGAATTATACTTGAGTTTAGTTTCCTTCCCTCCTGTTATGGCCAGGGCATCTTGTCTGTCTTCGTTGCTTTTGCTTACTGCAATTGGCTTGTGAGTCGTCCCAAAAGACATGGCATGACATTTTAGTCCATGTCTTTTTTTTGTTTTGGGGGGTTTTTTTGTACATTGAACAGAAAACAGAAGACTGTTGCACATCTGCAGATTATTTATCCATGCAGGCCTAATCGGTGCAGGGATTAGCAAAACATGCTTTGCCTGCCAATCTCTAATCAAGAAGACAGATTCACTGGCACGGTGGTGGCTTTGCTGTGCTCCAGGGAGAAAATATTCACTCTGCTGAAAATCAGGAGCAATTTAGCCAAATTCAATTTGCAGGTACAGACCTTGCAAGGTCAAAGTAAGAAGCACAGTCTACAAAGAAAAAATATTACTCGCTAAGAGTGACAGCAGATCCAAACCTAGTTTGAAGGAGAAGGCTCCAGTATGAGCACTGAGACAATGAAAAAATTCTAACAGATGTTAGCAGTCTGGAAAGGAGAAAAACTGGCCTGTACAAAGTACTCCCTTAGGATGTGTATTCCTCCCAGAAATTTTCTACTTTGCTGCATCTTTCCCAAAGATGTAATGGCATATTCAATGGCTTACTAACCTTTCTGGCATAGGTTTGTTCTGCAGGAATCATCAGGAGACCAAGCCCCAGCCTGAGTACACTCTGTGTACCTTTTCTGGTTCTTGTCTACCTCTGCCTTTCATAGGTGGGATTATTTTTTTGTCAAGGCATTCCCTCCAGTACTGGCAGAATTTTATACATTCATTTGCACAAGGTTCAAAGCAGTGGAGAAACATTCCCAACTACCTAGCAATAGTTAAAGAAAAAACAAGCAGTAGAATGTGAATAGTGTTAAATATATAATTGTGAACTCAGTAGGGGGAAAATGGAGCTTTACTGTCATATTTCATTCGCAAGTTTTATTTGACTGCAACACCTTGCTTTCACTATGATTAACTCTTAGCATGCAATTTTGGCACTGACAACTTCTGATCTACTTCACTGGGGATGCTTGGTTCCAATGATGGAGTTATTTTGTTAGTACTGTGCTGGGGACAGGTCTAATTGAGCGGAGCTAATTTGCCATTTGCTGGATTAATGAAGATACACACTAAAAAGAGTATAAGGAAGAACAAGAACTAGTACATGAAAGATTAAGAAACCAGCAAACAATTTAAAGTAAAAACTCAGAAATATCAGTGTGCATTAGGTTTTTCTGCAGTATCTTTCACCCCAGCACTAGCATTTCTGTAGTACCATAGCAGCTACATGCTGTTCCCCAGTGACACTACACATCTCCTTTAGGCCACGTTGATAGGGCACCCTGTGACAAGCAGCAGGGGACCAGAATCCCCATCTGGGAGAGAGGACTGCTGGTACACACAGCCCAGCTGGTGTTGGTCAGGGCTTGCTAAGCCCTGCCTGGGGCCTCTCACTGTGGGGGACTTGTGCCACAGCAGCAGCAATGTGGGTTCGGTTGCCCTGTGTGGTGTCCACTGCTTTGTTTTATACCTACAAGCCATTTTCCATCTGCCCCTGTTGCTGTCTTCCCATGGATAGGATCCCCTGAAAGCCAGGCAGCTCTTTCTGCTCCCAGAAGCAACCCATCCCAGTTGGCATTCTGAGGAAGAGAAGCGTCACCAGGCTAAGTTTCTGCCCCTCTTTCTCACCTTCACCATCCCATTACCCTGACACACAGCAAGGATGTTTGCTGCTGCAGCAGCCGCCTCAGCAACACCCCACGGTGACCACATCCACTGTGTAACATCTCACTAGAACCACTTATCAAGGGCCACAGGTAACCAGGCTGCAGTGCTCTCAGTTTGCTTGTAGACCTCCTTCTTACAGTGTAATTCCACTGTTTATTTCAGTTGTGAGCCTTCATATTGTCTGTGAACGTGGATACGAACACTTCTGGGTGGAAGCAAGCTTTCCTGTATTGCTGCTGCATTAATTAAGCCAGTACCTTTTCCTTCCAGTATCCTACCTGTGACATTTCCATTCCACTTACAGAGACCTTGGCTGTTGCCTTGGCTAATGCCTTACCTTCCTTTTTGAAACCAATTTCTGTGATTACAGTGGAGCACTAGGTCATGATGGCAGAATCAAGGGAAATAATGCAGGAAGATAGTTCATCTCAAAAATACAGCGTTACATCCTGTCATGCCACAGCTCCTTGCTATCTGCTGTCACCTTATCTGGAAACAGCCCGGCAGTTGTAGGAATTTACTCCTCACATAGAGGATTACACAGAGTAAGAAAGAGATCATCTCAGTAGGGCGGCTCTGCAGGGCAAGCTTCCCTGCCCAGGAGGAGCCATGCTTGGCATGACCTGGTAATGCACAGGGCCAGTGCATACCTGAGCTTTGCATCAGCTTTTCTCTATAGCCTCTCTGGCCATTGTCACATTGAAAGTCCCACTGCTCTGTGGGCAAAGCAGGGTGATCCCAGCAAACCAAACTATCGGCAAGCAAGCAGCAGGTTGAGATGGCAGGTGAGAGCAGCAGGCACAGGGTTTCTGGTAATGTGGATTGGAGTAGGTTGGGTCAGTCTTCGATGACAATTTCTCTTTCTGTTTCTCTGTGCACTCCCTCAGTCTCCTGAGACAAGTGGCTAGGACAGACAGGGCTGTGCAGGACTGAAGGCCAGACTTGAAGTGGGTATAGTGTTTGTGGAAGGCGAGAGTGGACCCAGGTCACGTGCTGAGCACAGGCGGCGTCTGTCGGGGCTGTGCACATCCCTGAACAGTGCTGCATGGCTCCAGGAGGTGGGAAGTCAGGCCGTGGTTTGTGGAGCAGAGGGGCAGTGCTTTTACTCATGCAGAGAGACAGCTGACAGGTTTGTCCGGGAATAGGCTGCTGCCAGCAGGCAATTTCACAGAGGACAAGGGATACTAATATGCTGGCTGTGACACTGACATGATGCAGAACCAGCAGCTCAAATGGAAGTGTCTGTGTTCAGCAGCCAAAGTACAGGGTCATCACATCCAGAGATGGGCAGGTTCTGCATAGCTATGATTTGATACTGGGGAGTGGCAGGCAACAAAACCCAATAAACACAAAATATGTGTTTCATCTACCCTGCAGCCTTGTACTTGCTGCAGCAGAGGGGCTGTAGGTAGATGCAGAGTTAGTGATGGGAAGTTCTGATGAGGCTCAGAGTATGAATGTTGCTCTTTAAGGAATCAGCTGGTAAAGCCCTGTCCTCTCAGGAAGTAGATCAAAATCATGCTTTCATCAGAGCCCAGATAATAAGCTTTACATGCCCAGTCTCAGAAAACAAACAGATTGAAATTCAAGCAGCAGTGAAAATCTATTCATCTTTCATTGTGAGAGGAAAATTCAATTTTGTTCAAACTTTGTCAAAACACCCCAATAACGTACTTCAGGGCCTCAGGGCTTTTGCAGGTTTGAAAGCAAGCAATGGCAGCATAGGCCAGGGCACACCTCAGCAGGCCACTGGCCACAGCCCCAGCCCCACAGGCTGATGCTTTCCTGCTTTGTGCTACTGAATTTCCCATGAATACTCCCAGCTCTGTGTTGGGCAGGGATGGGCTGCTTGCAGGTTTCCCCCACAGCATCTCTGCAGAGGCACCCCGGCCAGCCATCCCAGCCCTGCCAGCAGGGCCAGGCTGCACCCCTGCACCTCCTGTCTCCTGCTGCTCACTGTTGCCTTCAGGATACAAACAAACTGCTGGTGCTTCTTGTTCCCTGTGCCAGCCTGCCCAGGCTGCCTCCCACTCAGGAATTCACAGCATCCCCAGCCTGGACTGCATACACAAGCTCCTAACTCCTCACTACTGCTCCAACTGATGCAGTGTGTCCGTGGATGCCACCGTGCCATGTGCTCACCCCAGTGGGAGCAGGCAGCTGCCTGCCACCTCCTCCTGCTCCTGTCCTGATGCTGCTGGGGATTTGAGCCAAATCCCGTACCTTGGGTGGAAAAACCCCAAACTGGACTCCCACAAGGTTTCTTCCAAACCCCACAGAGCAGATCAGATGGGCATCATCTTCCTCTGGGGGCTGCAGCAGGAACAGGGAGTTAGGGGCTTTGCTGCCAGCCCCAGCCTCTCAGCATCCTGGTGCCCACAGGGGTGAAGAGAGGAGGATGACCCCATGCTGCTTCAAGATATTCACTGTGAAAGGGACTGATGGCAAGAGTGAGATTTCACCTCCTCTCATCACCTCTCCGCTCACTCTTTCTTTGCTGTCCCTCCCTGCTGTTTGCAGCTCCCGCTGGTTTGTATCTTGTGCAGGTGGTGGCTGCTGCAGCAGAAGCTGAAACTTGTTTTTCTTCTCCTCTTTAAGGTGTGTGCCTCTCTTTCCCCAAAGGAAAAGAAGAGAAGCAAAAAAGAGCCATATAATTGCTGAGGACTGTCATAGGCTTATGTAATAACGCTGCCTTTCTTTCCTTGTTTTAGGGAGTGCTGCCAATTTTTTGGAGACAATGGCTTGACTTTGAAGGTGTTTTTTACCAAGGCAGCACCCTTTGGTGTTCTTTGGACACTCACAAACTACCTTTACTTACATGCAATAAAGAAAATAAACACTACGGATGTCTCCGTGTTGTTCTGCTGCAACAAAGCTTTTGTGTTCTTGCTTTCATGGATCGTTCTGAGGGACAGGTTCATGGGAGTGAGGGTAAGTGACTCCTTATCTCTGTCTCCCTTATTCCTCCTCACCCTCCTGTCTTTCCTTTACCCCTTGCCTCCTGCCAGCTGAGTCAAGCAGCAGCCATGCAGACAGCTGAGCAGGCACCGAAGTCCTTGTGGAGCAGGATGCATCTTTCCTGCAGCCTGCCCAGATGCCTGTGAGCTCCTGGAGACCCTGGCTCACCCAGCCTGATGCCTTTGTGCATTTTCCTTCATGAAAGAGGTAACTTGCTCCAGAGCATGTCACAAAGGATATGTGCTATCTCCATGTTGCTGTGGATGTGTGTCAGCCTTTGCCAGCCCCTTCCCAGGCTGCGACACCAGACCAAGTTTTTCCTAACTGCATATTCCTGAAAACCCCCACAATGCGTTTCTGGTCCCACCCTCTGAATTTAACAGGGCCCTCACCTTTCTATGTGTGACAGCAGGTGTGCAGGGTGGTACAGTTATCTTTTGTATCCGTGTCAGTCAGCAGCAGATGTGGACAGGAAAGGAGAGCTGGGCTGCCTTCTCCTGCCTGTGGCCAAAATGTGTGTGTGTGAGCATGCATCACTGATGGAGGATCCCTGTTGTGCCAGTCCACAGGGACTTGAATCTCGCCAGCAGCTGTGGGCTGCTCTCCTGGTGGCACCCCAGGTATTTGCTTACACCCTTAGTCCTGTACCCCATACAAATGCCTGCTCCGCAGCAGCAACAGAGCCACATGCAGAGGGTTTATCAGAAAACCCCTCAGCTCCTTGCAAACCCTGCTGCCATGTAGGCATTCCTCAGGATGTGGTGTCCTCTGGAAGCAGAGGAGGTGGGTGGGTAACCCACCAGCCTTGGAGCCAAGGAGCTTCCAGGGCCAGGAGTAACTGCAAGGAAAAGGCACCAGTGGGTCCCTCCTGCCTTTTTGCACCAATTAACATTAATTAATAATCCATATTAACAGAAATTACTACAATAATTCCTGTTTCCTGCCTACCACTACTCACCCAACTGGGCAATGCTGTTAGTGCTCAGAAGTTGTTAGCCTCCGCTGCATGGAGCAGCTGAGAGTTAACTTTTTGGGAAGTGTTCCTCACTGGCAGGAGAACTTGGCAGGAGAGTTTGGCCAGCCTTTCGGTGGTGGCAGCCAAGAGGCTGCTCAGGGGATGGTTGCAAAATGTACCTGCCAAAAGCCTGGCCTGGCCAACTGGTGTCTGCCCACCCCCCCTCTTCCCAGGTACCCCTATGCTAAAAACAAATTAACTCTGGATTTTGAGTGCAAAGATATCCTGAAATGATCCTGGAGGCAGAGAAGTGTCACTGTAATCATGGCTTGACGTGCTAACCATTTTGATAAAGCAAAACAAAAAAAAAAAGGTATTTTTGTGGTCTTCATCTCTCTCATGGCACTGTCAGCTGTCATGCTGGTGGGACGTCAGGAGAGGAGGTGTATGCAGCAGTGACCACTGCGGTCCTGTACCTGCATCTTCCTCCTTGCTCTGAATGCTCCTTCTCTCAGTGCTGGATATGGCTGTGGTGTGGAGTGAAAGAAGCCAACCTGTGTGTAGGGCTACCCACATGGGCCTGCCCATGCTGGGGTTAGAGATGCGTCTCATTCTCTCCTGGGTGCATGGCCATGGTTGAAGAGCTGAGGTTGTCTGGGACTCTCTAGGAGCTTCCTGGCCAGGCTGTCTTGTGCCGTGGCAGGTTACAGACACTGGGGGATGAATCCTGCTCTGGATGCCTCCTTTCTCAAAGGGGCAAAAGGAGTCGAAGGAGCAGGGAAGCAGACCAGAGCAGTGGTCCCAGACATGTCCAGCTGTCCTTTGTTTCCTATCAGCACTGCTTTGGAAAAGCAGCAATGAAGCAGAGAATCAGAACAGGAGCTAGGGCAGCTGGGGCTGCGTGATGCTCACGCCATGTGTTCCAGCCCCTCACCATGGCACCTGGCACTGGTGAGGGGTGGCAGAGGTGCTTCCTGGGAAGCCACCTTTGTACCCAAAAAGGAAAACAACTGTCTCCTTCCCAGATGATAGGCCAGCAAGTGACCTGGGTGCAGGGGGAGGGAGTTTGCAGGCAGTCTGGGCTGTTGATGCAGTTGTGGCATCCTGACCTGTGGCAATATGAGACTGAGGAGGCACTTGTCCCTAGGCACTGGAAAGGCACATGACAGCACAGCAGTACTGCAGCCCAGCTTTGTGTGGCACAGCGGGAGTGCTGGGGCACTCCTGTCTGCAGAGGGACATAGCATAGTCTTTGGAGAGAATCATTTTCTTCCCTATTTCCTCTCTTTTCTGTACAGTCCATGTGATAAGCAATGGGCAGCGAGGGTGGCACTACTTGGGGATAACCTTGGGATGAACCCCAACACACAGCCTTCTTCCCGGCACTAGCAGCCAGGAGGAGGGATAGCTTCTAGGGCTGCAGTAGGAGCGACCTAGGGACTGAAAGCCATCATACGATTCACCCCCAAAGCTTGTGGTATTCTACCTGGCTTCAGAAGTGCAACTACTAGCTCTATAGGCACTAAAAGTACAATTGGAATTGGCTGGAATTTAAATGTAAGAGCAAGCTACAAGTCCTCATCCTTGCCATTCAGGCATTTGTAAGTGCCTACATCTCCTGTAATGAAGTTGCACTTTTCCCCTGTTCCTTCACTGTGCCCAGAGCAAGGACCAGCTGGGCTGTGAGCTGTCAGAGAAGACACACACATAATGAAGCTGTGAGTGCCTGAAGCATTGCCTCTGCAAGCCCTGCAGTGCTGAGACATCTGCAAGTAACTGCAGGCGCTGTGGTGTGCAAGCAACCTGTCACTGCTGCTAACAATATGCTTGAGAGACAGGCTGAAAGGCTTCAAGAGAAGGTGTATATGACACCTGGCATGTTGACAAGGGACTGAGAAGTGAGGCCAAGACTCATCCAACACTTATGGCATGCTTGATGGAAGAGGCAAGGGCCTCTGCCCCAGCAAAACTGTTTGCAGACTGCATTTATTTCCTTTGATCTTTGACTTTGGTGTTTCCCTCCATGCTACACTGAATAAAACAGCTCAGGATCCAAGACAGCTATTGCTTGCAAGTGCCTCCTGTGTACATAACATACAGACAAGCGCATCTGCCTGTAGGACTTGGGAATAAATACATTATCAAATCCCAAACTGTAGCATTCCTTTCCAACTGGGCAGAGACACAGCCTCCTAGGAGGTGCTCTGAAGTCAATCAGCCCTAATATTAAAAGCAAAATTGGGTACTTTTCCTTCTCTAGTTCATTAATGGATCCTCCAAGTTTGCACCGCAGAGGCACTACAGACACCCACGGGGGCTGAGGTAGGCTCCCTTCGCTGATGCACCTGGAGTTGCCAGCTGGAAGCCAGAGCCTGGCATTCGTTTGTGGTTCCCCCTGCTCTGCAGTGAAGACTGGACAAGCCCCATGCAGGTCAGACAGGAGACAGCCACACCTAGAGCAGATGCTACAGGAAATTGCATCTTCCACTCTTTGTCACCTGGTCTGTAGCACAGGTGATGTTGAAAGAAGGTACAGAGTTGCCATTTTTCAGATAAGCCTGAGTCATGTATCTTGCACCTCTACAAAGAGCTCTACTGAGTCAGAGCAAAGGCGCATCTGCCCCAGAAGTCTGCCTCCAGCAGCTGCCTGTTGTGGACACCTAGAAAAACTATCTAAACAGGAAAAGCTCATAATGATATTTTCTCATGAGACTTTCCAGCCTCCAGCAATTTGAGGCTCAAGGACTTCCTGAGATGGAAACAATGTTTCTATAGCTAATAGTCACTGATGGATTTTTTTTTCTTCCATGAGTTTATCCTGGCAAACTTTTCGCATCCACAGCATGCAACAGCAAAGATTTTCCTCACTTAATTATGTGTTGGGTGAAGACAAGTCTTCTTTTTTCTGCACCTGCTTCATGCTTGTCTCATTCAATGACCTTTTTTCTTGTGCCTCTGAAGCCATGCAGAGTGTCTGAATTTACTTGACAAGCACCAGCACACTGCTGAGAGATCTGATGAGCTGCTTCAGTACTGCCTATCTGAAACAGCCCCACATTGCTGTAGAGCCATGCATCAGTGGGGTTTCTCTCCATGCCTTAAAAAGAAGTCTGTCCAGGACCATAGGGCCCAGTTACACCACCATAAAACTTCACTTTAGAAATGATGCTCTACAGCTGTGCATGGACTGCGAGCCAAGATGCTGTATCTGAACTTTTCCAAATGTGCAGTGTGTCTACTCAGCCTTTGCAGCTTGTACCGGGCTCCACCCTGATAAGGTCATAAATGAGCATCTTCAGAACCTGCTGCGCCTAAGCTGGGGCATGCAAGGGGCAGAGCAGCTGGGAGAAACCTTGCCCCTCCACATCCTGCCAAGGCTGTACTCATGCAGCATTTTGAACAGCAGTACAGTGATTTCTAGACTTGTCTCTTCATGTTGAGATGCTCTTAGCAGCTTTTCCAGGCAGTGTGAGCTTCTGCTGATTTGGACTTTTTTTCTACCCTTATGCCACCCTGCCATTCTACAGCAGCACCTGTGGAGAAATTTATAAAGTTTGTTTGCAGAAATGGGGCATTTTTCTGTAAGGGGAAATTGAGGGCGTTGATGTCAGTGTGTATGGGAGGGATTTGCTGGATGACCGTCTGCTTTATAGGCGCCCCCTGGCACCAGCCCCAGCTCAACTCAGGAAAGAGGCTGCTGGTGCTGCTGGGAAAGGGACCTGAACCTGGTAAAGGGGCTGCCTCACCACATCTTGCTCATCAGGCAGCAGCAGAGCTTGGCACAGAGACTTTCTCCTTGCGTCTTGACTGCAGCCCCGGTATCTCTGGTGGGGAACAGGAAAGGTGAGGGAAGGCCTTTGCTCTTGGATGTGTAGGCATCTGCAGCCTGTGGATGGGGCTTAAGATACCAGTCTGGCTCTGGAGAGAGGAGACAGTTTGCTGGTGCTTAACCCTCTGTGGGTCAAAATAAACTAATATGCCCGTCATCTTAGAAGCATCACCATGACTGCGCAGCCAAAAAGCATGTGGTCTAAGCAGGGTGCTCCTCACACCACTGCAGAGCCAGGAAACATGAGCATGCAGAAAGCCCTTTTCATCTCAGAATTACCACCCAGGGAGACTGAGGGTATCTGGCAGGATCATCCCAGAGAAGCCAGGGGTCTCTGCTGACCCTGATAACTCAGGGGCCCCTTCAGGAATGCTCCCTCCATTTGGGAGACCCCTTTCAAGCATTGCAGTGTGCCTCATTGGCTGAATAAAATTTTAACTCTCTGAAATGACACATCTAGACTGGAAAGTTGCATGAGTTTTATTCCCCTGTTTATTTCTAAAACCTTTTTTCTCCAAAACTTCACCAGGACTCAAAGCCTTTCCTGCAAGCTCCAGGGAATTACTACTTGTGTATTATTGTCATGCACAGGCTGCAGGGATCCCCCGATGGGGAGGCTCAGTGACAGGGATTAAATCCCAGCTTCAGCTCACTCAGAGGCACTGGGCCCTCTGGTCTGGCCTGCCGCACGCCCCGGGGGCAGCCACTCCTTCGCAGCATTGCCTGCAGCTTTCCTGAAGCCAGGGAAACTGCAAGGGCAGCATCAGCTTCCTGGGTATCAGCCTGGGCTTGCTACTGTTTTCCTACATATGCAGATGATGCAGAAGTACTGCCCTCTCTTTTAAAGCTACTTGCTTGTTTTTCCATTGTGGGGGTTGTCTAGTAACATTTTCTTCCTTTCTTTCTTTGTCTCCAACCAGATCGTGGCTGCTATATTTGCTATTGCAGGGATAGTTATGATGACGTATGCTGATGGGTTTCACAGCCACTCTGTTATTGGGATAGCCCTGGTGGTGGGCTCTGCCTCAATGTCTGCACTCTACAAGGTTAGTACACCTGGGTCTTTCCCCCCCAGAAAGATGCCTGTCACCCTCGTCACTCACTTTAACTCTTCCTGTCTTACTTGCAAACCTCCATGCAGTTCAGTGCTATTTGCCCTGCTTTGAGAGCTCTGCCATGCAACACTGCATCCAGGTGGTCACTTTGCATCCAGGTGGTCACTTGCTTTGATGTCTGCCCTCACTCAGGATAAAAACTCCTAATTCCTGGGAATAGTCTTCCCCAGGGTCCACAGGAGGATTTATAGATGACCCACCTTCTTGAAAAATGAGGCTGCTTTTGCATAGGTGCTGGATTTAATCACTCCTCTAGAAGGGCCAGAAGCTTCTATTTCAAATAATTTTGCTACCTTCCCTTGCCAGTCCTCCTTCAGTGGCATATGTAGCCTGCATTGGGCTTCAAGTATTGCTAGTCAAGAAAATAATCACATGCTTAAAGTCCAAAGCACATGCCTGTGAATCAAGACCTGATTCTGATCGGGCGCAGAAGATGCACTATGTGTAAGATGACATGCAGCCTCTTCTGCAAGGCAGAGCCTTTTCACTCACCCTGAGAGGCATTTGTGTCTGTGCTGCTCGTGATGCTCAGAGTCACAGTCCACACTGAGGAATAAGCATTTGTAGGGTGTGGTTCACCCACTCTGGCTCAGATGTGTAGACTAGAAGGAGGTGTAGACATCTCCATCTGGTCTAATGAATTGCACTGTACCAAAGCCCTGCAGCCATAACACAAGCAGTCCAGGGAGACTCAGCAAACTGAGAAGCATCTTCCTGTGTCGCTCAGCACAGTGCTGCATTGCTTTCTGCTCACTTTTTCAGATCAGACAATGTCTTACATTAGGAAGGCCATGAAGTTTCATACAGCTCGCTCTTCTAAAAAAAGCTTTTCCATACAAGACCAGAAATGTGGCCCTCCAGACCCTAAGAAATGCCATGGCTCTGGAGTCATCTGCAGGCAGACAGGATTAATCAAGGCTAGAGCCTAGGTCTCCCCCTCTCCCATGACAGTGCTGGTCCTTGCAGTGTCGGGGGTCTCAGGGCTTCTCCACCAGGGCTGAGAGGCTGCAGCTATGCTGTCTGCCTTCTGGGGAGGAAGAGAGAGGTGGGAGGTGGGATGACAGCCAGTCGGCATGGATTGCACTTGCTCACCACCACAGCACTCCCCAGGTCGCAGCCCAAGCCCTGGACCACTGATGTCTCATGAAAGGAGATCATTGCTCCCTCTCCTCCCCCTGCCCTGCACCACTGAGTATTCTGGTTTTAATACCAAGTTTCCTGGAGGTGCAGAAAAAAGAGTGAGGGGTCTAAGCTGGGGTTAGCAACCTTTCCTTTCAGGGCTGGCACAGACAAAGGTGATGAGTCCCCTTCCTGCATGGACTCAGTTGGCAGCTGCCCCTGCCTGTGTTCCAAGAGGTGTCAGGAGGGAGAGGGCTGGGCCACACGAGCTGCTCTCCACAGTTTCATGGGCATCCATCTCAAGTGTCCAGAGAGCATCACTTGCTCAGGTGTTGGCTGACACTGCTTGGCCCCCAGCTTCTCAGCACCAAGCACTGCCCATCAGGCCAGGCTACTGGATGACACTGGAGCCAGGACAGAACACTAAACTTCCAGGGATGTGGTGCAAGATTTTTAAACCCATGTATCTTCCTCTTGTAGGTTTTATTCAAACTTCTTTTAGGCAGTGCTAAATTTGGAGAAGCTGCCTTATTCCTGTCTGTGTTAGCTGTCTTCAACATCCTCTTCGTTACCTGTATTCCTGTCATCCTTTATTTTACCAAAGTGGAGTACTGGAGCTCTTTTGACATCATTCCTTGGGGAAACCTCTGCGGATTTTCAATTCTCTTATTGAGTGAGTATATGGGGGGCTCTCACACTGCTCGGGGTGGAGAAGAGTGCCAGAAACTGACCAGTGGTGGAAGCCGCAGACCTCCCTCACACTGGAGCTGTTTTCCCTTCTCAACCTAAGTACTAGCTTAAGATACCATAAGAGTGTCCTTCCCTTTTCTGCTGTTATTACCAAGCCAAAATAATGTGGCTTTCATTGGAAGGTGCTGCAGGACTAAACTGTAAAGCTTGTCCTAAGTCCTACTTGTGAACTCTGCATTACAGAGACAGGTGACACTTGCCGAGGCAGCAACAGCAACAGGAAGCAGCCCCCAGGGTGGGGCATTATCTTGGGTTCATCAGCATCCTCAGAGCAAGGAGGTTAGGCCAGGCCACTCAAGCCCAGACACCAGTGCCTCTGCTGCCTGCAGTAACAGTTAATTGCTAGTCCTAAAGAGGAGGAAACATTTGGAAATGTAGTGTTGCCTAGTGCTGATGGAAGTTTGGTATGTTGCACTCCTCTCTTCTGCTGCCACTGCTGTGCCACCAAAGGAACCCAGCTGGGGAGGGATGCCAAATCCAAACTTTAATGGTTAATGGTTATCCAAAATGTGATGTTGTTCATTGTTAAACTAGATGAGATGACTTGCTGCCACAGTTGGTCCCTAAACTGGATGATGGAATCGCATCTCCTAAACCACTAATTTCTACAGGAAATAGCTCTCCTTTCCCCCTGTCTTGAGTCCCAGCTCTTTTTATACAGAACAGTCACAATGCCTGACTCCAGGAAGTACCTCCAGGGTACTTATCAGTGGACTCGGTGGAAGGGCTCTGTAAGCAAGTAGTGAAGAACTCAGCAAGCAATCGCTGGAGTGTACAATACATGGGTACTACTAGAAGACAGTCGGATCCCCAGCTCAGTATTGGCAAGGCTCTCCTGGGTTTACTAAAGCCAGTCATCTTAAAACAAGGGTCAATTTGGTCCAAAGCAAGTATTAATTTGCCATGAGACACTCAATGACCAGGATATGGTATTACAATGGAGTGATACTATATTAATTCCATTGCAATGATATTATAATGACATTATAATTATTTCATTGTATGAAATTATATGTAGCAAGTTCATGCCTGGAAGAGGGTTAGATTTACAGCATCCTCCACCTGCAACTGGAGGCAGCATTTCTACAAAAAAGAATAGAAGCTACTGTTGGCTGAAATCTCCCAGATGAAGAGTGTTTAGTCTTTTAGCAGGGCCAACTGGATCAGTGGATCAGTATAGAGAGTGGGAATTACTGCACATGACACTGAGAGACAGGCTGTACCCAAAACCTCACCATGATCTGCCACTGGACTCCAGTGGGATATAGAGCTCCCCAGAAACAGCAATATCTCAGGCAGGTGGACGTGCAACAAACAGACCTCTATCCTCTCGAATCTTCCAGGAATAACAACAGTAGTTCATGTACCTTCTATTTGAACAACGGAGAGAGTAATAAAGCATAAATGTTTCAAGTTACATGCCTTCTGCCTAATTTCACTGTATAAAAAGGTGGGTTTTTTTCCTTCTTCAGCATTCAATATTCTACTAAATTTTGGGATTGCTATTACCTACCCCACCTTGATTTCTCTTGGAATTGTACTCAGTGTCCCAGTGAACGCAGGTAAGAATTTCTATCTTTTGCATCTAAATGAATACATTAAATCTGTGGCCCTTCAAATACACAGCAGGGATAAAAGCAAATAGATTTATTAAACATGTTTTGCATCTTCTCTCAAACACTTACAGAGATGATACGGATCAAAAATTTATTTTTTATGTGTTAAATATGTATTGCATAATGATACATGAATATTCATAACCCCTAGAATTGTTTTTCAAATTACTGTCCGAAGAAGCCTACATACTGAAAAACAAAGTAGATTTGAAGTCATTCATCTCTGGGCTGGAATGAAAAGTCATGGATGAAGCAGAAATCAATTTTTAATGATTTTTTCAAGGCAGGCTTAACACTAAATTGAAATAAATAAAATTGCTTACATTTTAGAGCAGATATGTACTAGTAATTCTGCTTGCCTTGGTAAATAACATTGCAGGTGTTTATCAGGAGCACCAGACAGTTCCATTTTGGGCATGGCCTGGTACATTTCTCTGACAGTTTTCTGAAATTCAGTGAAAGCCAAGAGACCGCAGAGTACAAGAGGGCTGAGCAGGGGAGTGCTAAGGCAACCCCAACCCAAAACAGAGCCACCACTCCTAACACCCACCATGCTCACCTGGTGCCGCAATGCAAGTGGCAGCTCCCAGCTTGGAGCTGATCATGCACATGCAGAGCCAGGCACCACTCGGGTACCAAACTCGGGTACCAAACGATGTGCGCAGCTCAGTCTGTGCCGGGTGTCTTACTCAGCGGGTCAGTCAGGGTGAGAAGAAAAATTTGCCTGAAAGAGCTGCTGTGCCAGGGAAGGGAAATACCCCTTTCTCTGTGTACTCTGACCGCACCGGCAGTTCCTGTGCTGTCAGAGGCAAGGACATGCCCTGCTGTGTGCTAAATCAGCAGGAAGGATTGTGCCCCTGCAGAAAATGCATCTGTGGCCATGTTCTCCTGCCACAGCCAGCCCTCAGAGCTGGGGAGGTGAAGGGGAGGGAAGGAGATACTGCCCTAATGCCTTTTCCCATGTAATAACACCCATTCAATGTCCCACACAGTTGTTGATCACTACACGAGTGAAATTGTCTTCAACAGTGTCCGAGTAATTGCCATCATCATTATTGGCCTGGGCTTTCTCCTGTTGCTCTTGCCAGAGGAATGGGACGTCTGGGTAATAAAGCTTCTCACGCGTCTCAAAGTGCGGAAGAAGGAAGAAATCCCCGAAGGGAATGGAGACATTGCTTCAGGACTGCCTAACAAAAGCCGGAGAACTCGCCCCTCCATGTCATCCTTTGCTCATTAAATACTCTTTTTACCAAAACTTTGTGGTTAACCTTATATATGATGACGCAAAGGTCTTTTCTTGGGAAGAAGCACACCTGTCCAACATGGTGTACATACCTGTACAGTTTTGATATGATCACCATCTAAAGCATCAAGTCTTGGCATGTCCAGTTTGCTTGTAATTTTTTCACATCAGACCTTTCACTTAAGTAGTACACTGAAAAAATCTGCAAACCAAGAACCTCTCTTCTCTTTTTAAATGAATGTAATATATAGTCAAAATATATTTGCGTAGGTTATTTTAAAGAATGACTTTCATGAAAAGCAGGGCAGACACTTTGAACATTAGGTACCGAATGATGCATTGCACACTGTGATTTAAAAGAAACAAATGCTATGCTACATCACACGTTTATTTTTGACCAGAGCTGTACTTTGAAAGTTTTCAAGGAACAAAAAAGGCAATCTTTTCAGGGACGGGAAGATGGGGGGAAGAGTGGAAGGAAGTTTTAGAAATCACTCTATATAGATGAGCGCATGTTGCGCTGCAAACAGGGAAGATTCAAGCGCTAAAAATTCTTGCACTAAAGCACTAGAGAGAAAACAGTCTAGAGCCCAAATCTCCTTATTCTGCATATGACTGTAGTCCACGTTTAAAATCATGCAAGAGAAATCCAGTGCCTTCTACAGAACTCTTGTCTTTATCCACACAGAACCGGGTCCTGCTGTGAGGCACTTGCAATGGCAGGGCTCTGGTCTGTGGCCCCAAGGGACCCCGAATTCCCACCGACATCAGGACGTGCCTCCCATACACGCCATGGGTTCTGTGGGAACGCAGGGTCCAGGGGACTGCAAGTTTGAGCGCAGGAGACCTGGTTCTCTTCTCATGTCACAGGTTTTACCCCTGTGTGGAGCTGCGCTTGATTAACGCCAATGTGAGGAAGGGGAAGTCTTGGTCATGCGTGGGACAATCCAACCGAAAATGATCAAAGGGGCTGGCAAGAGTGTGGTTGCTGATGTACAGTCTGTGAGCATGGACTAAGGGGGTGAATCGCCAATTGCTTCTACTCCATAATTGTGAGTGTTAAGACTTAAAAATGTAAGATACTTACATCAAATGTAACACTTTTTATGAAACTTGTAAGCACCAGGATGTTTACTTATGCGATTTTGGTTCGCCATTAAATTTCTATCTGTGATAGATCACATGCTATGTAAAAAGGGGGGGGAAGGTTATAGTTTACTATTTTTGAAGTTTACATTGTTGCATACAAAATTAAAAGTGTTCTTTTGAACTGCTGCCAATAGCCTAAGGTCCCCGCGCCATTGAGGTCCTCTTTGCCTCAGGCAGGGGTGGCATCCACTTCAAAACATTTCAGCAAATCAATTTCAGATTCCATTATCTGTTTGGCAAAGCTAAATAATAAAAGATTTTAAACTCAGCCTCTGTCAATGTTATCAGTTTCCTTCTCTTGACTGCACCTTTACTGCAGTTTGACTGGGTAGTATTTGGCCCAAATGATCAGAAGGGAGAGAGACACGATCATTAAACCAACCAAGGTTGCAACTCAATGCACTGCTAGCCAGTCTGCCCTTGACAGCAAAGTCTGCTCTAGACTACCTGGACAAATCTGTCTGGAGGAATGCTGTTAGGCATCAGTCAGGAAATACATGTACAGCAGAAGCAGACCAAAGGAAAAGCTGACCTTCCTTCGAATGCATTAGTGAGCAGCCATACATGCATATGCTAAAGGGTATTTAGGGGCTATGGGTGCCACATGAACATGTACATTATTAATTAGGTACTAGTCCAGGCTATATGTTTGTCCCCTACATATCACTTGATGACCGGACACTAAAGACTTGCTAACAGAGATGACATGCACAAGCAAAAATCTGAGGTGGTGGGAAGCTGCTCACAACAACTGTGCCATTCAGTGTTACACATTAGAATTTTTAAATCTATTTCTTTGGAAAGCAGAGGAGGGCAAAGGCACAGGACAGGAGCAGAGGTACAATTCTAATAACTGCTTTGAAGGTCATACACAGAGACATGACCTCAAAACTCCCAAATTCAAGTTCATTCTACTTCAGATTTATCATTTTGTCATCCTCAAAGAACCCCACACTTCCCCCCCAAACTTCCTCTCTGAGGCAAGGCCAGGGAATAATATGCAAAGAGTCCTTTCATTTTCCATAGTCCCAATAAGTGGCAGCTTCTGTGATCTCCACACTTCTTTACTGTGTGTTTGATGCAGCCTGGTAGGTATCCAAAAGACTCTAAATGCCTCTTTAAAAACTGCAGCTAACAGGTGTTTATAACCAAAATGGAAGCAGATTTTCTAGCATTCAGTATGGATTGTGGAAGAATTTATGCACCAGAAGGGATAGCAGCATTAGTAAAACTCTGTGATTTACCAGATGCGACTGTCATTGCTTCTGTTGGCTCATCCTTCCTAAGAACAGGCTAAACACGGGCAAGGGCCGGGATTTCAAACAGCACTTTAATACCATCTATCTCCTGAGTGGGAGCTGAGCAAACTAGATTTCCCATGTTAAGCAATTTTAAACTACACATAGACAAATTAATCAGATGAAGTGGTCTGTATTTCTTCAGGCAACACTAAGCATAAACATGTGATTTGATGATAAGTCACTGCTTAGCAAAACCTTCCAAGCAGTAAAGCCCAGGATGTGACTAGGAGACCATCAAGAAAGAAGCATGTCCATATGGTATGCACGTGCATCTCCCAAGTGCCAAAGCATCACAGGTCTGAAGCTGAGGAATGCAAGGAAATGTATTTTCTGCCTCTCACCAGAAGAACAAGCCCGAGTAAACCCTTCTGAGAAGGCATTAGATGTAACTGGGCCACCTTTCAGGTGAAGGCAAGATTGAATGCTTCTGATCTCACTGTTGAAGGACTCCCAGGACAAATTCAGTGCCTTGGAGAGGAGTGCTGAGCTGTAGCAGGCTCTCCTGTTTGCTCTCATAGGCCAAAAGCACTGGGTGCCATCTCTGCAGCATCCTGGGCATCAGACCCTCTGCTGGCCTGTATGGACCCCACACTGTTCTGCAGGGCCATACCTGCTCTGCAGCAGAGAGCAATACAAGCCTGGAACCGGCACTTCTAGCCCACCCTTGGCCACCTCGGACCTCCTGCTTGGGCAGAACTGCAGGTCCCTCCTTGCTGCCTGGTGTCTTTGAAGCTGATCTGTATCGTCATTGTGTGGCTCCTACCTTTGCAGAGCACTGCCACCCACCAGTGTGCACCCTTGTTAAAGACTGACCTGGACTGGCAACTTTCCAACCCAACTTAGCCCTCAAAGCATCCTTAGCTCCTCCAGCAAAGACGAAAACCAGATAATCCAGTGGACTCATTAAAACAGCAAGTTGCAAAAAAAAATCTCAGTAAAGTAAAAGCATTGCCAGACGTCATTGCAAGCTCCTGGCTTTCACTGCTGCACAGTGCAGCAGTGAGCAATCCAAGGAAGGCACAGAAGTTCTCATCCTCCCTTGTGCATCTTTGTCCTTGGCCTGTTGTCTATAGTTGTCTCCTGCAGCTAATTATATAATAAATTTTTGCTGCACCTCTTCAGAGTGATTGTATGAACCTTTTATCAGCCCATGGGGCAGAGATGGGCTGATTTTAAGGTTTCTCCTGTTCTGCTCTCTAGAATGGTTGTATTCCTATCAGTAGTCTTCAGAAAACAGCCATGAAAGGCAGAAATCCAATCACAGTAATCAACAGATGAATAGAAGGTACTGAAATCAATACAGAGCTTAACTGTTTTGGGAGCTGAGGGTAGACTATCAGGACCTGTAGATCACAAAGTTCTGAATTAAAGCCTCCTGTGAACTCATGGGCAAGTTACTCATCCCCAGATCTCCAGAGGACTCTGTAACAAAGCTACTGCAATACTGAGTTGGCCAAGAGTTAATACAGACAGTATCTTCAGGTTCACCAGTAACTTCACCAGGTTGACACCATTTCTGATCAAAAGCCTATCTGCTACTGTGCCTGCAGGCCTGAAAGCTCACTGAAAAGCAAAGGTTTACCTGTGCGGTGAACACAAAAGTCTGAATGGACTTCCACAGCTCTGAAACATATTCTCAATAAATTCACAAACCTGCACAACCAAAACATATAGATACATCGTTTTCTTCACTGAAAATGATGTCGTAGGTCTCCAGCCCTTCACAAACCCTAGGTATAGCACCAGCCAACTTGTCTTGGCTATGTGGACTCAGACAGCAGTCTTGGACTACATGTTTATTCAAGGAATGGGTAAAGAACAGAAGCCAGATTTAATGCAGCTGGTGTGAAGCAGGAGCACAAGAAAGCTGATGATGGAATCATCAATGCCTTTTGGGAAACACTTTCCAGGGGAAGATGCCCATCTGTCCCTTTCAACAACAGTTTAAAGAAATGGTGTGCACATGCTGTAAAGCCATAAACTACATGGAGTTTGCCTCCATGTCCCTGATTTATACTGCAGAAAGGATAAAGTCTTTCATGGCCTCCAAACCTGAGCTACCCTTGGCAAAGGCCAAGGCTGAGAAGCTTCTTTCACCAGTCCTATTCTTGTGCAAGCTGTCTTTGCAGAAACTGCCTGCAGTAATGGATTTTGATGGATGAGTTTAATTAGCTCAGCATAATTCAGACAAAAGCAACTAGATTTTCTTCTTTAGCTGGCATGTTCCAGGGCATTTCCGTAATAGCCTGCACCTTATCTAGAAGTCCTGAACATTAAAAAGGGAAATAAGGAAAAAAGAGCTGCAAGATCTCACAAAACCAAAAAGGAAGTCAAATAAACAGATGCCCACCAGCAGCCTAAAAAACTTCCAAGAGGAAATAACTTTCTTAGGGACAGGACCAGTAGCTCAGACTAATTTTTCTGGAAATAATAAACCTCATATTTTTCTTTCCTACCTGAAACTCTGCTAGAGGGATCTTTATATATGCACAAGATCATTTTAAAGAAGGTGGCAATCCGTATTTCTCCCTGCATATTACAGATGCACTAGGATGCAACCAACCTCGCAATAGTGAAGAGTAGAACTTATAAGCAGAGTTACAGTTCTGGAAAAGACTTAAACAAGGGAGATTGTGGAGCTCATATGAGCAGTGTATTTAAGAACCTGTTATATGTAATTTCTCTGCAATGATCTAGAGACATGCCTTTAATCCTACTGCTGAAGTAGATGATCTCTTCAGAAGAGAACTCATTTGAGTTTTCCAGATCTTCAGTCCCAGATTTTCTTCCAGTTCTATTTTCAGTTCACCTAACATCTCAGGATAGCCATCAGTGCATTGATTAGGAACAAGAGCGACCAACCTGCAGAGCATCCTTCACCCAAATGAAGAGAACTCAAGTAGATGTGTTTTAACAGAGCATATATCTACCACAAATTGAGAATTTTTCTGGTGAATGACAACAGTAAACTTAGAGCCCCTCACCACGTATTTTAGACTTTTTTACCATGTCCATTACCTCATGTCTATTAATGCTGAATGGTACCAGCTATTTTGCTACTTGGCTACACAACAGTGACAGATCCTCTCGCAGTGTTGTCTTCACTCTCTTGAATCAGTAAAAAGGTATGATCAGTAAATGGAGTTTTTGAGTGTATTTGGATTGCACAGCTCCTTTGGTAATCTCTCTCCTCTTTAACAAAAATAATTTATTCCTGCTTTTCCTTGCCTCACTAAGCAGTTATTAATCCACAAGAAAACCTCTTGTCATCTACAGTAGCTTCATTTCTTTGGTAAGAAATTAGAAACTCTTCAAAAATCTAAGTGCAGTGTTTCCTAGCCTCTCAGAAAAAGGGTCGAGACAAGTCTGCAGAAAGTAATCTATCCTTCAGACTCCTTTTAACATGTAAGGACAAGACTACTGAGAGACTGAGACTTCTGTAAGATTTTGCCTTTCCTTAGGAGAGGGCTGCCTTGGCTAATTTTCACAGAATATTTACACGAATTCCAGCTTTTGCACATACCCATGACTAACCCAGACATAGGATTTTTTAAAGAATCCTATAACCTGGATCGAAACCTGGACTCCAGTGAGGTCCAAGCACCAGGATTTGTAAGGACTTAAAAAATGTGAATTTCAGCTTGTCTTTCCTGGCTATGAGCATACATTAGGGGCCAGGGCTTTGCTGTCTTCCAGCAATAGGTCTCACTGTCCCTCTGGCTTCTGAAGTTGCCAAGTTTTTAATGACTGCAGCCTAGTAAGCAGAGTAAATTGCATAATCTGGTGATTCTGGGCAAATCATACATTTTAAATGCCTTCCTGTCTTGTACACAAAAGCATCTCTCTTTCATTGTGTGATTTTGGATTTGGTCAAAGGCATGTCACTTGCTAGCTTGGCTGCTAAGAAAATTAATATTGATCTTGGGAACAAATACCATGTTTGAGAAGGATGTTTACTGCCTTTGTGCAAGCGTAAGCAATCCCATCTGGTACAGCACACCTACATTTCACAGACAATGTTTATAGTGAACATAAGGTAATCGGTGCAGCTGATGGATACAATACTTGAATACAATACTTGAATGCAAGAATGCAGACGGATATTTTAAAAAGAATTTTTGGATGTGTTTCGGTCTCAGAACTAGGAACCACTTCTTTGCTTTAGTACATAACATACCACAGAAACTTGAAGGCATCCAGCTGAAACTCAAAAGATTAGTTTTCTTATTCTATTTACATAGCTTTGGAACTGGAGCCTGCTTGTACAACAGGCAGATTCTCCATTTCCCATTTATCTTTCTTGCAAAAATTGAGCATTAACATTGCTGCAAAGCAAACTTGTCTCATCCTTGGTAGACTTGGAGAACTGCTAATCGGGAGCCAATAGGAGAGTAAGAATTAGTCAGTATTCCCACTATCCCCTGCTTTTCCCAAAATACTCCTTTTTCTGTTCACTTCCTTCCTAACAACTCAGCAAAAATGGCATTCTGTCATGAAATAACAAGTACCTATAATTGTAAATTACTTCATTACCTTAAAGGAATCCTAAAAGTCCCGTTGTTGGGCTTTTTCACCATCATGATCACCACGCCTCTAGGTAGCCTAGTGATTTTCACACTGCACTCCACAGAGTCCTCCACAGCTGTCCTCAAGAGGTCACAAAAACAAGCAAGCCTGTGCTCAGGAGGCTTCGAATCATTAAACAATCTGGAGAAGGTGAATATCACCATTCTGTCTGTTCTTTCTCCATACCAGCTGGCACAGATGGCTTGTCTCCTAGTCAAATTCCCTCCTGCCCTACCCGATGAAAGCACACACCCAGCCCTCTCACACACACACACACACACACACACACAGACACAGCTGGAGTAGTCTCTACCTCTGTCCCTTCCGCAGTGTCCCAAGCCAGGTGCTTCATTCTCTATGTTCATGTCACACTGACACTCTCTAGTGTAGGGATACTCATGGCAACACCCAGCAAAATGAGCATTTTGAAGAAATCAAGGTAAAACCCCAAAACACTTTTAGTTAAAATTAAAAAAAAAAAGAACAAAACCACATGAAAAAATCACATTTTCTTAGGGATTTAGAAAATTGATTTGCTAAGACCACCAAACAAAAGCTAGTTTTCTTTCTCATCTATCCTCCTCCTTCTTTATTCATACCTAAACATAAATTTTTGCTAATTAATCTGAAGTTTAAGCATGTTATTGTTAAAAAGAAATTCACAAAAGTAAAACTCAGAGTGAAGTCTTTAAGCAATAATGAAGACACTTTGCATAAGGCCACAGAAAGTACAGTATACATTTCTTAAATGTTTCCAGTCTAAGAGGTGATTACTGTGTACAGTTCATGGGGCTTCTTTGCTTAATTTACTCCTTTTTTAATAATAAAACCAGGTACAATTACTCATTATGATGATTTTGCTTTTTTTTAATTATTTTCTTTCACCAAACATAGCAAGGAACACTCTAGGGCCAAAGGAGTCAGAGTGACATCCTTAACGGACATCTGAGAAGGAAGGAGGGAAGGAGAAAGAGGGAAGGAGGGACAGAATCTTAATATATGGTTCCCTTGAACTACTTATCTTTTAATTTTTATTTAAAAAAATTCTTGGTGCTCCATAACAGAAGAAAATGTCCCAGGCTACACTTGGTAAGATTTTGTTATTATTTCCAGCAAAATAAATAGCTGGACACAGGGCTATATTGCTTAAAGAACTAATTTTTAAATTCAGTTCCTTGAAAATCTGTTATGGATAACAATCATATATTGCAATATTTCAATGAAAGAAAACAAATTAATTGAGCTCCTGGTCCTGGTTTAAGTGCAAAGCTGGACACGGCTACAGTAAACCAAGGACTGGTAGGGACACCTGTAACATGATAATTGCTTCCAAAGTGAAAGGAGAAATCATCACAGTTGCCAATCAAGAATATGCTTGACAAATTTCAATTAAATATGGGGTGAGTAAGGCTGTGGGTGAGGAGTGATGTTAGACATTAACAGGAAGGCAAAGCACACAAAATGCCGTATCACCATGAGCAAGGACAGGCACAAAAGAATCTCAGAGCTGAACCACTGTATAAACTGCACATAATTCACTCATGTATTCCTGGCAAGAGTTTTAATGGGATACAGGCATCTATTTCTTTAACATCTATATCACTAACTGCTAAATGGAAATAAAATTCAAAGGGTTCCAGCACACCTAACAAATCTGAAATTTTTTCAGCCTCCCTTCTTTCTAGAACATTAGCCTCTGCCTGGTTATTATAAATATCCCATTTGTTACTTCCTGGACACATTTACCAGAAGTAAGAGACTAAAGATATATCCTTAGAATTGGCTAACTAACAATAAAAAACCCCACTTCCTTACAATAGCAGTTTAACCAAATGGAAATATTGCCATTAAAAATGTATTAGACAAATCTGTGTATTTTTTTATTCATGCACTTTCTAAAACCAGATCACTAAATTTCCATAATATCCATTGTATAGTTATTTACAGTTGTCTCCAGTGAGTACTTCTTGGGCCACAGGTCATTAAAGAATAAACTATTTATCACAAATATCCCAGATGTGCTACTTGGGCTTTGTGATTAATTATATACAATTACATTATCCATTCTGTATCGTGAATGCAGTAACTAAACAACTTTACACGCACCATAAATTTCAAAATCTAAAACACAACTGACATTAGCTGTTATAATATTCCATTATTACATGTTCCAGTCTTGAGATTTAACATCAATTTTCATTTCAATATTCATGCTTCTAAAAGCTTCCTTCACGAAAGCTGGAGTGCAAAAGGGTCCTAAATAAGCTGTAATGTAAATTTAGCTTGATATTCTTTTCAACATAAAAACATAACTGAAATTCTACTTTTGCAGTAACTTCCACTCACCTTAAAACCCTTCTTCTATTAGAAATTAAATGACTGCATTTCTCGCATCTCTTACCTATCACAGCGTAGCAAACAGAACAGGGTTAAGCAAATAGGCAGGGAAGAGAGGATGGAGAGTGTTATACATCATACAGCAGTCTCATTAACATTGCACCAAAAGAGTATCCTTTCCAAGGGGTTGGCTAGGAATTTCGACAACAAAACCCCCTCCAGATATGGCTGGTTTGCAGGGGGCTCTGTTGAAGAAGTGCAAACCCTTGGCCTTCTCTTAAAATAACTGTCATGTATCAAGACAAGCGAGCCACCTGCAAGGAGAATCAGGAAAGGATGCCCACCACCAGCAACGAGAACCATGATCACATGCTGAGCAAGAAAGGCAGCCCGCGGGAGGTCGACAGCTACACCTACTCCTCGAATGGGCTGCCTCTCACACCAGATGGAGCACCAGCCATCAGCAAACTCGCAGTAAAGCTGCCGGACGGTCTGGGACCCGCCAGGAAAAACTCCCTGTAAAGCTGCCAGACGGCCCTGGAACACCTTGCAGAGTTAGGCTGTTCCCAGCTGCCAAAATGTCACCCTTCCCAAAACTGCAGACCATTGCTATGGGAACATGCACTACAGCTTTCAAAACCGCAAAACTGCTTCACATTTCCAGGTGGCTGATCAGAAAAGGAAACTACCAATTCTTTGGCTTACAAGGGCTGTCACCAAGTCCCAGAAGAAATAATGAAACACAGTTTGCTCCCAGATGCTCTCGACCAGCACTGCAGGCTTTGTGTCTGAGCCCAGCAGGTACCCACCTGGCACCCCCGGGCTTCTGCTGTTGTTTTACTACGCTGACTACGGGTGCATTTTTCTTCCACTGACCTAAACCAGTTCTTGTTTTCTTTATCGACTTGACTCAACGACTGAGTCCGTTCCGAGAAACCTCTCCAGAGTGATTTGTGGAAGGAGCATCCTGAAAGAAATCAGTGGACCAGCTCTCTCTCAGGAGGGAATGATGCTGTAAGGAAAACTAGCAAAAATGCATGATGTGCACGTGCTGTCATTATCAGCCTTCCCTCCAGTCGCTACCTTACTGTTATGCTATTTAAACTGTGACAAATTTACAGCGCTGTAAGTGCTCTCAGATTTTTTTTATTCCTAATTAATTGAATTAGTTCATTAAATACTACCTGAGGTAGTCCAGACTGCATGTCATCGGTCAGCATTACTGATTACTTGAGTTCCAACCCCTAGGCCTTTATAAACACCAGACGGAAACACGTCCTGGCCTCCCAAACATTTCACACAGCGATATTATCCAATTGGGTTCCTCGTGCCTCAGGAGGAAAGCGGAGACACTTCCTTTCTTCAAACAGATTATCCACCAAGGCACTGCAGGGAACTCATCGGAAGAATTACTTTATTAGAAAAATAATTAGTTTATTGCGCCGCGGAGAACAGAGGGTAACACCGGAAGGAAACCAAGCACCCAAAAGCACACCAGGCAATGGGATCCTTTCCAAAATACCTCTTGCGACCGAGACGAGGCGCCAGCCACGACGGGCCCGGGGAGGGCAGGACCGCTGTGGGAGGGAGGGCGTGGGAAGCGGCGGCCGGGACACGGAGACACCGGGATACTGGGGGACACGGGGACACGGGGATACGGGAGACACGCAGACATGGCGACACCGGGGACGGAAGGACACCGACCCCGCCCATCGCGCCGGGGCCGCGCCCACACGCAGGGAAGGGCCGGGACGGCTTCCGGCGCGCGACCTTCGCGGGCGGGTGAGCGAGCGAGGGGCTTCCCCCCGGGCCGCAGGAGGGTCTCGGGGCGGCGGCGGCGGCTCCGCTCCCCCCCCGGGGGCTCTGCGCGCTGTGACAGCGGCCGTATGTTGTGTTCAGGATGGCGGCGCCGACGCGGCAGGAGAGGGCGGCGTGCTGGGGGGCCCGGGACGAGTTCTGGCAGTGCCTGGACAGCCACGCGGAGGACGCGGCGCAGTGCGAGAGGCTGCGGCGGGCCTTCGAGGCGCGCTGCCCGCAGCAGTGGGTGAGTGAGATGGGAAATGAAGGCTCCTGAGCCGACAGGCCCGGGAACTGCGAGGAGCAGTATGTAGTACCAAGGGAAACGAAAGTAAGATCGCGGGCTTTCAGGTAAACGCACGGCTATACAAACATAAAGGCTTATTGTTTAATTAAAAAAGAAAAAAAAAAAAGGTTTTGAAAGCTTTTACAAATGCCCATAAGTTAGTGTTACTGAAGAAGAGAGGCCAGTATGGAAGGGAGATGATTCGCCTGTTGCATGGCATCTTGAGACTGGCATCTGACACCTTCTTGTGCACAAAAACACCCTTTTCTATGCAGGCTGATGTCGCAGTAAGCCGCCTGCCTACATGGAACTCGCTCACGTTGTGCTTTTTAGTTTCCTTAGCTCAAGCCACAACTCTTTTTTGATAGGCCTTGTCCTGCAGTGACAGCAGTGTCTGAGGGGCTGAACATTTCCTGTTGCAAAGCGGCAGACTGAAGTCAGTTCAAAAATCCAAGTACCTTCACAGCTGCTGCACTGACATGCACTTTGAACACTGCAGTTTCGCTGTATGTCTCTCTAGTGATGATGCTCATAGCAGCAGTGCTTGGCACCATGCACATCAGTGGCTCCAGGCGATGAATTCGGAGGTTATGTGGTCTGCAATGCCACAGAAAAGCTGCTGGACTTACCTTTGCATCACAGATAATCTTTGTTCGTAGCAGTGAAAAGAGCAAAGCAAGAGAGTGTTTTTGCTAGATCATGAAGTAATGGGATGGTGAACTTCTGTTTCCATCTTAACGTTCACTTTCAAAAGGGTAAAAAAAAAAACCCCACAAAATAAAAACATGGCATTCTTTAGTCTTCTATTCCAACAGAAGAACCAGTTCCTAACTCGTGTAGTAAAAAGCTCAAGTTCACTGATAATTCCAGTCTTCTTGTGATACGCAAAACCCCTTCCTCTGCTAGTTTCTTCTGATGAACATCTTTTCTCTCTTTCAAACAGGTTAAACATTTTGACAAAAGAAGAGACTTCTTAAAATATAAAAAAAAGCTTGAAACAGAAGGGTATATTCCTCCAGAAGCTGCTGGAAAGTCTTAAATACTCTGCTTCCAAAATAAATCAAGTGAGAGTAACAATAGAAGGAAGAAGCAAGAGAAAGGAGCTGCTTGAGCACAAGAACTGGTAACCTGACTGTATCCCTGAAATGCAGACTGCTGTTCTTGTTGCCACGTCTCAACATGGGTGCTGAAAGAAGATGGTTGTGTACAGCTTATGGTGCAGGGCTGATCACAAATCTTAAGGGTTTGAATGTATAACTGGTAAAATTGTTTCACAGGAATAAATGATTATTTAATACTGCAATGTACATATTCTAAAGAGAAAATAAAATTCTTTTTTAGTAAGTGAGCCAGCTTTTTCCTTAAAAAAAGTCCAGTGCAACTTCCTCTTCTTGTCAAAAGAGGTGGTGGTATAATGTAATTTGTATTTGTCATTTGCCAATTACTTTATTTTAAAATACAGTTTGAGACACCAGTTTATAAGAGCGGCCATTATAAGACCTAATGCATCCTCTGCATATGATATGTAATCTACCTGTTTTGAGTATGCTTACTTTTTATAAGCAATAGGAATTTTTAAATTAGTGATAAGTTTTCAATCAGTATCTCTGCTAGAAGTATGTCAGTTATTTATCATGATTCTCATATTATGGCCATGTGTATAATTTGATTACTTTACTGATGCAGCTCCATTTAAAGATACAGAGAATTTACAGCAAGATGAGTAAACTTGACTGTGGAAGACATGTAAACAAGGGGCAGCATTTAATGTAATTATATAAGTGAAGTTTACCTTCCAAAAATATAGAATCCAGTATATCTAGATGCTGGAATCATTAAATACTTTGATTAAAGGCACCAATTCAATTTAAAGCACAGTCATTAGAGTTGAAGTAACTGCAGTAAAAATCCTGTGATTCTGAGTTTGGGATTGTTCACAGTACCGTGCTAAACAGCAAAAAAACCCCAAATGAACACTACATGCAATATAAATAGTATTTATTCCCAATTCAACAATTAAAGGAGGTAAAGTATTAAGGCATTTAAAAGTCACTCTGAACACTACAGAGAACAAAACATGCAAAAGTTAGGAATCCTCATTCACCCTGAGTTTGTATCTCATCTATTCAGAATTTCATGTTGTAGCACCATAGGAAGCCACCCAGCTGTACTATAAGGCACGAGACTCTTGGCAGTTATTTTTGTTTTTGCTTGATCACTTGTTGCCTTGTGTACTCCCAGATCAGCAGAGCTCCACTTACATGAACATTGAGTGATCGAATAATACCCTGCTGAGGAATTTCCACACAGACATCCAGATGGTGAATCAGGTTTGCTGGGATTCCTTCATGTTCATTTCTAGTAAGGAAGAAACAGTAACTTTTGTCTGAAAAAGGACAAATGTTCCAAAAAGCAGAAAATACAAATGTCGCAACAGCATGCACATTTTGACTAGTGGTGCATCTGCCTACAGTGTAAATGATGACAAGAAACGGATTTTTTAAAAACAGTAATAAGTTACAAATACAAAGAAAACATGGGGAGGCCTGACTAAGCTTTGATATAGGAAATCTGGTGGGACACTCAGTTTTCAGTTCACTGGTCCAACAGTAGCTGAACACCCAAAATAAAGACTCTGCTTTTATTTTTAAGCTCCATGTATAGCAAAATGACTGGCTATAAATGAAATTGACCAGGGCATGAAGCTGCTGGCACAGCAGGGAAGCTCAGCTGCTCACTTCACGTTTGGCATGAAGGAATGTCAAAACTCACTGAAGGGTTGAACTGGAAGTTTTGCATTTTCGGAACTGAGCACACCGGAAGATATCAAAAGTTACCAGTAATTAAAACTATGTTGTTAATTAAAAGAGAACAAAGTGACTATGAGAATTACATTCTGAAGACAAGCCACATATAAAAAAGTTGAAAAAAAAGGTATTTCTGCTTACTTTGTCCTAAAAGGACAGGCAGGCCTTTCCTACTGGTCTCAGTAGCCCTGCAATGCCAGTAGCTTTCTGACTTGTCAGTGCTTTATTGTAGATTCCTTTACGTAGCTTCCCTTTATATCACACCTGAGGCTTGTCTGCTTACAGAAACTGATGATTGCTTGTTGCCCCATCCTCTGCTTGTATGGCAAAGACTTCATCTTATGCCCAATCCTTAACTTTGAAAGCATCTCCCAGCTATGCACACTCGCCCTCCTCTCCGAGTTAAGTAGGGCAAACAGGCAGCCTCCTCCTTGCTGAGCTCACCACAGCCTAAACATACAGGGATTTGTTCAGTTTAGTTATCTCTATCACATCTGGAAAAATACAATCCATGCTGTTGCTACCTTTACCCTTAATAAAAAGGAGTTACAGTGTGTGGACAGGTTATTAAGTATGAGGAGAAGAATTGTTCACCAGTAGGTATCAATACCTCCTACTCCTTAGCACGAAAAGCCAAGCTATCCTTTTTCTGTAAGCATGTCCCATTGTAAAATCACCTTTACCAGTGTCACTTGCTTTTCATACAACTAGAGGAAGGAATGGGCTGCAAGAGGTAGATTTAAAAAAAAAAAAAGTGTATGTTCTTACCCCAGCAACAGTAGTGACTTCTCTGGGAAGCAATATTCTGTAAGATCGAAACTTTTAGCTGTCTGCTCCACACCTATAATAGTGTAGCCCTCTGTTTTTTTCTGCTGTAAATAATCAACCAGCTGACATGGTTTCACCTATCCATTAAAAGGAGAGAGAAATACAAAAATATTTAAATACCACCTTTTGTAAACTTAAGTTACTGTAAAAAAACCCAATTTACTTGGACAGTTTTTAAGAGTATTGACTTTTATCTCCAAAGACCCTGTCCATTTATACATATCTTAACATTTTAAAATCTCTTCAGCGATCACCCAAAAGGGTAAATAATGCCATAAAAATGTACCCCACCAATACAATGAAAAAAGACTTTTCTAGGCTTCTGACAGCTACAAGCCTTATATCTGAATAGAAAATAATCACTCTTGTGCATAGTTGTTATTTAACCTGGAATGCCTTCCCAACACAATAGAACAGCCAGTATTGAAATGGAGTTGTCTTATATGCCTGCATTGCAACTTGGGATAGTTCCAAGTGAAGAATTTGTTATCTGCATCCTACTCTAAACTGCTTATTTGTATTAAAATACCAATTTCTTAACGCAACAGCAGCTCTACCATCAGGACACTTCTGTACAGAGATCAGGCACGACAACACATGTCCATCAGCACTCTGTTTTAGGCAAAACACACTATAGCTATCTTGTCCTGAAAATAGGCTGAAAATAAAACACCAAGGGAAAAAAAAAATGAAAAATTTGCACTGAGTTTCAGAAGACTTAGAACGGATCTTGAAAAAGTGGTAACTTAATATCAGGTTCAAAAAGTTGGCACAAGTTAACTTCAGGCAAACTCAAAACCTATGAAAGTACCGAAAGCAGTGGACCAAGCAAAATAAATAAAGTTTTGTCCAACTTTTATACATGCATATTAAATTCCAACACACTTATAAAACACAGAGTAAGATGTAACAATGACAGCTCAAATAATCAGTTTGTCACAGCAGTAAGAAAGTGGAAGTATTTTTTTAAATTCTTTTTTTATGAGGCTGACCCACAGCTTATACCAAAACGTGCGAGATTAAGTGTCAAGAGATAACAGTGGGAAATTCCCTTAAAGAAAAAGCTCAGTTTTTCAAGATAAAAGAAGTAAGACTGAACTATGCATCTGAAAACTGAGGATGCTCAGTACACTTTGTAGCTATTAAAGTGTTTCCATTCACCTCAACAAGGGGGAGCCACTGCTCTGCAGAAACACTGAGATGCTGGAACTGCTTATCCTGTATATAATGAAGACTGCCAACAACTAATGCAGATGCCCCAAATATTTCACTCGTACGACATAAACCTACAAAAACAAGAGAAAGTAATTTTTGTGTAGAAAATAAACACCAAGCCAGAATGTTTTACCAAGTGAAAATGACAAAGAGTGCAAAAGAGAGATGGTTACTTTAGTCATCTAATCAGTGTCAGACCTGTTCCAAGCCACACCTTGTTCCATATAAATTACAGAAAAAAGTGTTTTGTAACTTAGCAGAAAGATAGAAATTAGAAAAGCACCATGTCTGACAACGTGCTTTTACAATACTAATTGCATAAAGGGGCTAGTGTCCAAGCCTTAGCAAGGATGGATGGTTAAGACACATACACACACAAGCTTAAGTTTTAAATCCGGTACCTGTTAAATTAAAGACTTGACAGTATGACACATGACAGCATTGCAATGCAGACAGCAGCAGCTTGTGGGCTTACTTTTCATTAACAGCCTCAATGCAGTATTTAAACTGCTAACAACATCAAACATAATGGCAAAAAAGTATTTGCAGGATTATGATATCACAGTTGCCATTGTGAACGAGTTCCTTATCAGGAAAAGGGACTTTACTGTCCAACAGTTATGAGAATCTAGTCAGTCTACAAGATTTAATTGTTAAGAAAAACGTAACAGCAAGTTATTTCCTTTAACTGCATATACACTTGAAAAACTCAACTATAACTAAGAATATAAAATCAGTAAGAAACTGAGCATGATTTACAGCAAAGTCCTATTTAATTAATGCATGCTATGTGTAAGTACCTTCCCCCCGCCCCTTAAAATGTAACTAAGAAATACTACTTGCTTCAGAGAAGGGGTTTTCTTTTTTCAGGACAATGATCTATTACGAGTTTTTTTCAGGATAATGATACATTTTCCTGAGCAGTACTTAAATAGTTTTCTAATTCTCAACATAAAATGAAATTAATTTCTATTCTCTAAGTGGGCTCTCAGGTCTAAAATAAAAGTTTAAAAATGTGCAATCAACCTTACCTCCTAAATTGGTAGGTTTATCAATAAGTGACGCCACCACAATCAATCTGCTGTTTGATTTACCAAGTTTGGCAGCACGATCCTGAAACGCCATTTCCAAGTCTAAACTAGGAGTACTGTTTTTCCAAGGTATAATCTTTTTCTGAACATCAGTCCATTCTGTCTGGCTATCTGTTTCAGCTGAATGTGAACCTATAAAAACAAGGTTTAGTATTCACGTAGCTATGCGAGCAGGAGTGAAACTAGTGCTTCAGTAAAGAAGATAATCTGAATAGTAATAGTGTAGAAAGTAGATGACTCTGAGAAACAGAGATCAGACTGATTATAGATGTATACAGCTGCTACATACAAATAATTTAATATAGATTAGTTATATTTTACCCATATCTTGCTGAGACCAGTCACTTGGTTTCAGATCACGAAGTTCTGTTCGAGAATGATACCTCTGAAATACTGGTGGCAAAAGAATGTCAGTGAATCTGTCAAATTTAGAGAGCAAGATCCATTCATCTTCAGCAAGTTCCGAAAGGCGGGGAAGAGTGTAAAATATTGTCTGCAATACAATACAGTGTTATTAGCAGAGCACCACTAAAGCAAGCAAAACCACATAATTATTCTCTGGTAGTTTTACTGCATGTCTTCTATATAGCCTCCTATGCTTTTCATGCTTGTTTTTCTTGGTACTTGATACAGTTTACTAATATATCTCTCAATATTCAGAAATGTACATATAGTGCTATCCCAAAATTTCATCAGTCTAGTCTCATGCTCTCTCTAACTGGACCTCCTCCAAAGATGTGCATTAATTACTGTTGTGAAATTCTAGAATACCAAAGAACTAACGCTATGCTTCTCACAAGATTTTCACAAGACCTTTCTGCTATGTGTAACACTAAAGTTTTCAAATACTCTTACAAATTTCTAGTAAAGAACTCAGATCGATTTAATGTCAAAAGGAATACAGTTGAAAGCATTAAAATCTAGTGGTAAAATCCAACAGCTAACCACAATTTATCAAGGCAAAACAAACATACACAAGGGAAAGACTAAGACAGTTTAAAACCTAGACTTTTTGTTTAACCCAGTGCAACCCTTCAAGATGAAGATGTACCCTGAATACCTTTAAATACTTCACAAATACTAGCCTTGGGTTTTTTTCCTCTTGTTCAGGACTTTCCAGTATCTAGAATATTTATGTTCACAAAAATATTTCACAGAATATGAATTAAAAAAAGAAAAAATTCCTTCTCACAATGATGGTACTGTTTCTGCCAGAAGATACACCCTTGCTCACATCCATCTTGTATTTCAGCTTAATTCTTCTATCCCATATATTTATCTCCACCCCTTTTTTTTACCTTCCTTCCTGTGTTTATTCAGCTGTCATTTATTTAAGTTGTAACAAAAAGAAGAGCTGAAAAAGATGCTCTAGAAGTTATACATATCTATCCTGTTCACACCAAGCAACAATTTAGTTAGGCAACCTCAAGTTACTTCCAAGAGATGTCTCAAAAATCCTAGCAAACTACAGAGTGATTAAGTAGATGCTCTTCAGTTATTAGAATTACCTTTCCCAGTCACAAATGTAATACCTGATTAACTCCCACAGATGAGCACATTCATCACACACACCTCTTAAACGACCTAGGTTTCTTTCTTAATAGTAAAAAGAAAATTAAGCTGCAGTCCTAGCCTAAAATCCATCACAATTTAGGCGAAGTAATTTTTCAGAGTTTTAAATGAGTAATAGTTGATTATTTCATCCCACATTAGGAGGTACCAAGAAAGATAAAAATACAGTTGTGAAACACAAATAGTATGGTCTCAGACTTGCCTCTAGGCTGTAATCCTCCAGTGGATGAAATGTTGCAAAGAAAAAGTGATCCTGGATTCGCTGCCAGTTCCTTCTAGCATTCCTGCGATTGCAGAAAGTAAAGCAAGACACACAAAAAAAGGCAACATAATAGATTATTTTATATATAGTTTCAAATTGTCAGATGGGAATAAGGCAACTTGATCATTTACTATATATTGTACGGAAAAGAAAATAATTGAGGACCTATTTAAAAAACAAAAAAGCCCACAACCAAAAAAACAACAGCACTCAGGCAGTAAGTTTTACGTTTCAAAAAAGGCCCATAACACATCTCTAAACTCTATTATCAAAAGAAGCAAGTTTGGCAAGAAGTATCATCCCATCTAGGTCTCTGAAGGAAACTGGATACTAGCCTATGGTCCAGTGTCAGCTTTTAGCTGTCGACACACACACACACACAAAAAAAAGCAGATTCCTCCCTCTGCTGCCTTTTTCTGTCCCATGTCTTCCCATGCCAAGTTTTTTAAAGAGTTAAAAAAGATACGTAAAACCCCACAGAAATTATCAAGTCCCATTTTAGAAAATTAGACCTGCTGCAAATGGCTCAGAAAAACAGTGTTAAGCTGTAATTCAGAAGAATGTTACTAACCCTGTGCCATGCATGTTTTCCACTTGGTGAAGGCTAGATTCAATAACTGGTGTCAGAGCTTCAAATTCTTCTACATGCAGCATTCTGCACATATCCCAGATTTTTTTAAGGGCAACTAATGCATAAAGTCGAACACTGAAATTATGGTTGAAACACCACTGTAGAACAACTATGAGGGCTTTCTTTAAAGCTGGCTTCTAGAAAAAAAAAAAAAAGTGATAAGAGATTTCTTGTATTTATGTTGAGACTCACCATTCAGAAGTAGAAAAGCTGAGTAGCTCAAGAAATGGTCCCTCAAAAGCCTGTTAGTAACAGTACATACATGTGCAATTACAGGCTTCAAAACATGATCTTAATTTCCTTCCTTTCATCTCCCTAGGTCACAGAACTACAGCCCCACTTGTTTTTTGAAAATGCATTCATTTGCTTTAAAAATTATTATTCTGCATACAAGGAAACCTCTATTTACTTCTGATCAAAAGAGCAGCAAGGAAGACCCAAGTGCATCCACACGTTTTGTTAAAACTGGAGCAGCTATTCTAGAACATTTCATGGGTAATCAAGTCCTATGTATCCAGCACATTCGCCATTTAGCTAATTTTCCTAAGTTAAATATTTCTGCGACCTCTGTAAAAGAGTTAGGGTTTTCCTTATCAAGGAATACCTTAATAGGAAGCAGGTATTAAAAGAGTCTTGGAAGTAGACTGCAAAATAGTTTTTATTTCAGATCTCTGTATACTCTGCAAGTGAATAAACAACACTTTCAGTCAAATTTACCTTCTCTGAGGTATTTTGAAGAATTATGTCAAAGTGGGATAACACTGATAAAAATGTGCAGATGCTTGTTTTAAGCTTTTCTTCATCCTAAAACAAAAGAGAATGTAGCAAGAAATATGCATATATAATATGTTTTTATACCTTGTAAGCTTTCACAGCAATTTCTGCATATGCAATAATATCAATGCTATCAGAAACCTATGTGTTCTCACAGCAAAATTTACTAAAATATGAAGTCGATATTATTAAGATTTCATTTTTCCTAACACGTTATTTGCTTTTTACTAGCACATCAGTCAGAATGAAGTACACAGCAGTATAAATGAGCTAAAATTCCACACAAGCTCACCATATTCTCCCAGGAATGGAAAGGGTCATCACCAGTTCACTCTCTTGCTTGGGGCTCCTGCTGCTGCCAGAGCTCAACCTGCAGCTCAAACTGCAGCTGCATACTGAGCTACCCGCACTAAATGAATTCCCCAACACCAGGACAGCCCTGAAAATACAACCTGTATTCCTTCTTCATAAATCTACGTGTTCTGCATGCTCTGATTGTTTGAGTGGGCCCGCTGTGATTTAGTACACTTGTTATCAGCATGAAACCACTTTGATCTAGCAGATTATCATCTACCAAAATGACTGTAATTCCAACAGCCTGAGCTCTTGGAAAGAACTCTGAAATAGGAAAAGGTTACATTCCCTTACAGCACTTTTCGTCAGTTCAGATAGGATGACAAGGCATCTTTATGCACTCTAAAAAAAAAAGTATAAATTTTAACAGTCCACATCACTAATAAGCAAAGTTGTCTCAGTATTAAAAACCTGTATTAAAGAAAAGAGCACTATTAAAAACCTGCCTGGTTTTGGGTAGAAAATGTACATATATACATACAGTTTACCAATACTTCTAATGCAATTTTAATTCTTGTCCTACTGTCTGGTTCTTAAAAAAACTACAGTAGCGACCAGGCTATTCCATAAGCAAGAAGACATCTACATTTAAATCTTATGAGTGGTGAGCTTCAGCAGAGGCACTACAAGTAGTATCTTCCTACGCACTGGAGAACATACAAGGATATGTACTTTCTTCTCAGCCCAAATACACAATGCTAACAAATTCAAGGGTATCAATACAGACAGTTACTGTTTCTACAGGTCAACTCTTACAAGTAATTACTTAAAGAAGAATTCAGGAGACAAAAATGAACCACTAGTAAGTCAGCTCTCCTCAGTCAACCCTTTCACAGCTTTTAGGTACCACCATTCAAACCCTGCCTCCAGTTTTGGAACCGTGTTACAAAACACCACCATTACAGAAGTCCATATTAAAAGCTGCAAATTGAATGTGCGTTATGCAAGTCATGTTCCTGCTGACAAGAGGATGCAGAGGAGAAATGATGAGTTTAGAAACTGAAAGTGACTTTGCACTACCTTCCCAGTCTCAGAATCTAGGGCATCTGTGTGTTCCTGATCGCTCTCATATTGACTGCTCTGACTCACTATAGCAGCTCTACTCTGCCTAGAATAGTACATTGTAAAAGGAAATCTCTCAACTGTTGGAATTCACTTCTCTTCAGCCACTTCTATATCACAAATTTCTAAATGTCTCTCATTATAGTTCAGATCACTTCTAAGTTCAGTTGATGTGCTCAACAACCCACTGCTTCTAAAGGAAGATTAGCGTGGGAAGACCAAATGTATGCTCTTTGTTCCAAGTACTCAAGTGAATGCCAAAGTTCTTACTTACATAGCAAAAGCAATCCCAGAATTTATTCAGCAACTGGGGGTATTTATGTAGACTCAAGATAATAACCCATTCAATGAAGTATTTCACAGATGCCTGGTTATTACTGAATCCAGCCTGAAAAATTTTGTCAAGGGTTCCACACAAAAAATTCTGAGAAAATAAACAGATAATAACTTAGTATATTGTTAGAGTTATTTCCATGAATAAAAAAATTCTAAATAAAAGGACATTCTCAGCTATATGGTAATATTAGATGTATTTCTAATACACAAATGAAAACATTTTAGAACCATCTAATTTCTTTACTATCCTTTTCAAATATTTTCTTATGAACCAGGATTTGATGAAAGGGACACTTCTCCATTTCTCAACTGTTCATAAAGTAGCAACATTTTTACTAAATGAAAAGCTTTCAGTCAGAAAATCAGTAAAGTTTTAGCTAGCTTTAACAGGACCAATCTAGCCTCCTAAAATTCCCAAATCCAAGAATCGGTTTCCAGCGTCCTCTAGAAATACATCATAAATCCATGACTTCAGACTAAAAGAATGAAACTACACAAAACTTCTACATCAGCCACAGAGATTATATGCCTTTTATACCCTAGGGTAATTTAACATACGCAGTTTGCATGACACCAAATTGTTCTTGAAAGTAAATATTTATTTACTTAATAATTCACAGTGAAGAACAATACCTGGTTAAGCTTTGGAAGAAGAACTAGGAGTGTCTGCCATACCCGGTTTTTAATTCTATGCTGTAAAGAGTTTGCGTAATAGCGTGTTCTAGATCTGGACACCACTTCGTCCTAAAAGCAAATTAAAAGGTTTATTACCTATTCATCCTTTAAAATTGAATACATGGACATACACTTTACTGCACTAATAAAGCAGCATCTACTGCACAGCAAGTATCAGCATTAAAGTCAGGAAAATATATTAATTTAATTTATTAAGAAATAAATTCTGGAGCGTGTCAAAAAGTTCTCAGAAGTTCAGAAAGTTAAAAAATATACACAATTCCAGTTAGTGTATTTAGATTTTAAGACTCTTGAAACCTCAGAAAGTTGAAGAATTTACAGCATCTACTGCATATGAACAATTAAAATAGCACTGCATAAAATAGAGCATGAAGGCTCAAGGTGTGATTTAGTTATAGAAAAACTAAAGATCCTAAGTGAAGAGAGGAGTATATAAATGAAAATATTTCTACTTTAAGAGTCTACATTAAAAAAGTGGCTTTAGTCATGCTATCAATTAGATCAGCTTGTAACTATAGCTCTAGTTTCCAGACTGAAATTGATATTCTGCAATAAGATGTTTTAAGTGAAAGAAAGCAGATGCAATGGAACTTTTAAAAGGTTTCAAATTCATGTTCTAATACAGCTTAGATTCTTTCCCTCCATACTCTGTTTTGGCTTTCAAAATACATGACAGCCAAAACTATTTCCATAACTTTTTAAAAAGAAAACAATGTGGTGATCCAAGTTCTAATTAATATTAAAAATGCATATACACTTTATTTGTTCATGTTTAAGCTTCATATTTAAAAAAGTAAGGAAATCGCTCCTAAAGCTCACTTTTCCTGCTTGATCAATCTCACAATACAAATATTATCCTTTTTTCCCAGTATTTAATTGAGAAGAATGAGGAACCAACCCACTCCTTGCTCTTCAGACAAAAGCAGAATACAATAGTACCAGAATGGATGGGTGATATTCTAATAACAGCTGCAGTAATTTACCACTGACTTCAGACTACTGCCAGTACATAAGCAGCTATGATATAAATGAAAATCAGACCCCAACCTTCTCCATTATTTCTATCAATAAAGATATCCTAAGGAGACAAAGTTTTCTCCATTCAAGAGGCAGTCTGCAATTGTTAAAGTAAAATGCAGTGTCTCAGAATGCGGCCTAAAGGAAGATTCTTAATGGAGCAATGGTTATAATTTGGATAATGTTCCAAGAAGTCAGAAAATCCACTAAAAAGAGAGAAAGAAACCCAAAAGGCAATTTTTACTATTTCGGTTTGGCCAAATTAACTTATCCTTACTGGGCAAATCTAGAGAGGCTTTATAAACAACTAAAAATACATCTTGTTACTTGTAAGTATTTTGCATTTTAGTAATGGCACTAACATTACATGTATATATCAAGAGAAATTAATTTTACTTTATCAAGTAGTTTGATGAAAATGTCTTCCATAAACGTCTTATGCAAGATATTTGATCCATCCAACAAGCACAGAAATTTAATAGCACAAACCCGAACGTAGTGATCATCTCGATTTGTACTGTAAAAATTAACAAAAAAATAAAAATCAAACTCTACTTGTTCAAAGATTATATTAGTCCTAAATTATAAAAAAGCATCAAACATCATCTTCAACATACAGCCATCAAGTTGTCCGCAGTGAGACAATATGCAAATGCCTAGAACCAGAATTTTAAAGTCTGTTCACCATTGCTGCTGAAGAAAACTAGTGAGTTCCAGATAACCGGCCCCTGCTTCTATCTTGAGGTCTTTAGTATCATCCAGGTGTTTAAAAAAATTTTCTACAGAAATAGCTGTATCAAAAATTTTTTGAAGTTTTGTGCCTGTAAATTGCAATCTTTTAACAACTATTTTATGCTTATAGTTTGGTCAAAGGTTATGAATGTACTCTTTATGTGCCCCTTCCAACTTGAGATATTCTATGATTCTATGGTAAGAAGCTGATGAAGACACAAGTCACATCAAATACTGTAATGTATATCCTCAAAGTCATTACCTTTCTGTAACAATGTTTGCTGCACATTTTTCTCCAAGATTTTCTACGAAGGCATGCACATCCTGGATAAGTCTTCACAGACAAAAGAAGACAAAGCAACAAAATTAACAGAGTAGCATACAAAACCTGCTTTTAATACTTATTTCAAAGTTTAAAAGAAAACAAAGAATACCAAATTATAACAAATATAATCATGAAGATTTTTTTATACCTTTGATCTCGCCTAAACACAGTTCCAAAGACACAAGCCTCAGTGATAAGTTCACAATAATGTCCAGCATTTAAGAACGCATTTGTCAAGGCACTTTTCTCATCAACAGTAGGAAATATCCAAGATTGACAACAATGACTAAGGACTACGTTGAAGACTCCAGTCTTTGTAGTGGACAGATCTATGAGCTTGAAAATTATCTGAAAAAAAAGAAATAAAAGATTCAAAATCTACTTTTCAGAAGTGCCAGACTTATTAGAATAATATTGCAGTGACGTCTGTTTTAGGAGACCTGATGAAATTTCACATCCTATCTCTGCTCAGGTTAATGCTGTCTTCAATTTCTTTACAATTCCCTTATAAGAGCAGGTGAATGGGCAACGATTGACCCAGTAGATGCTTATCTTAACAAAAGACAGAACTCATCTTTGCTTAAATATATGTAACACCAGATGCTTCACATAAATCTCCTAAGAGGGGAACAAATGCACCAGAGCGTACTTCATGAGCACAAACCTGGTGTTTTTAATCAATGCTTACCAATTTAGAAAAAAAAAAAAATTAGGCATTAAACAAAATTTCTTACATAGGTAGTCATATCACTTATTCTCTTCTTTAATGAGGATTACGTTCATGTTGAAGTTCGTATTTGAGTTAGGGTGGAAAAATGTCTTTGCACCATTTATTTAAGGGTATATTTCATTAGGCTAAAGGCAAGAGTAAACTTCAGTTACAATGTAAATTTTTTTCTAAGAAATTGCAAACATTTGGGAGATGACAAGGAAATTCAGAATGAACAGGTAGATTTTTTTTATAAACTCCTTTTAGATATCAGTGAGAGCTGTCCACGAAAACGGTTTTCCAGAAGGTGTGACAGCTCTTGCAGGACAAAGCTATTTTGCTTCCCTGCACTGAAATGATCCATTTGATAAAGTGACACTTCTTTGAGAGTAATGCCAGTTTTGTAGAGAAAGTTGTTCGGAATTGCTAAGGACAAAAGGACCAAGAAATTCATGAAGAGCTTAAAACTGAAATACTGGAATACACTCTGAAGAAACACTTCCTGGAAAGAAAACTCTACACTAGAAGCATGTGGGTCTTTTAATAAGAATTCAAACTTTTTTTCGAGTGCAAAGACAGGCATTGTAACTTTCCTCATGCTTCCAAAATTGAACTATTGTGTTTCACCTGTAGGGAAGCAGCATGACATTTACTATGCATTTCTCAATCCTGAAATTTTTTTCACCTGCTTCATTAACACAATAAAAGTTCAGCACACACAAAAGAAATTTTAGATATTTAAGTTCTAGCACAATTAACATTTGAATAATCACAAAATAAAAGAAAGAGTGTGGCAGAAAAAATGAAGTCTGAGAACACAATGCTCTAGGCACCTCTGAGGAAAACCCTTCTAGATTTTACCATAGCAATAGTCCATTTTTTGACTCAAAAATACCCCTTTGTTCCACCCCTCCTAACTATTAAAAAGACAGAGTGCACTGTGGTAGACAAAATTAAAATTATGCTTCTGTGACAAATCAGTACCAGGCAGCTCCATTTTTCATTTCTCTTTAGCTACAACTATATAGCCATTACACAAGGGGTCAATGGCACCAGAGACTGCCGAAGACTGGGATAAGAATATACTTAAGTAGGCACTTGCTTGGGAACTTTATCTTCATTTCTTAGGAAGGGGCAGAAGGTGGCTCGACCAGATGCCCTTTGTTGAGTATACGAGACCTTCATTAGCTCCTTGATGCCTGCTGTCATGGTATGTCCCACTGCAGACAATGGGATAGCTGTCACACAGACTCAAGACTCTTAACATTGGCAAAATACACCTTACACAATGCTTGCAATAGTAATGCTGAAGACAGTAATTCTAAGAACTTAAACAAGTTTTAAGATCAAGAAAAATAAAAAACTGACTATAGCTCATCAGTTAATACAATACTGAGCATACAATTAGCTGTTACAGATACTCATCAAAAGAAAAAGCTAATCAATTTCTAGAAAGGAAGAGATATATTGTCATCTTTGCATATGTATCTTACTTTGGCCTGGGGCTATACAAAGTCTACAAATGCAAAGTGTTCTCTACTGTTTAAAATACATGACAACATTCATTTGAAGCAAGTTTTCAAAAAGAAAAAAAGAGAAAATACATGGGACTTTAAGATAATTAAGGCTCATATGAAGATATCACAGCAATTTTAAATAGCTAAGAAGTGACCATTTTTCTGCATTTTAATACAAATAATTTTGGAGCGTCTAGGCTGAAAATAAAGTTGAGACATTTGCTACTACTTACAGTTGTAAGCATGACCTCAGGACAGAGCTACTTATGGTGACTTCAAAGCAAAACTGCAACCCCTCCTAATGCGATTTTTGTGCTAAGTGCAAAGCAGCATGTGAGATACTAAGTCTAAGCATACATACACACTGGTAGCTAATTCATAATGTATTGCTGTTCTACCAAAAGTCCTGCACACAATGTGGACTGCACAAAGAGTTAATTGGTGCTGAGAGAGGGGGAAAAAGAAAAAAAAAAGGCAAAAAACCAAAAACATACATAAAAAAATTATTTAGAAAAGAAAATAAACAACTTTCCAGTGTGTAAAGCCAAGATGAACCAACATTCCAATATTAAATACCATTTTAGTGACTTAAAAATAAAAAAGAACACTAGTACTTTTGGAGTACAGCAGCTTCAAACATCTTACAAAAGAAGAGTAAAAATTATATTTTTTCCCTTCTCAACTATTGAAGCAGCTCTACCATGTAGTATTAAATTAGACTCTACCATGGCTATGGTTTTTTTATGTTTTCTACACCTGGCCCATCAGCAAAAAAAAGGATTTAAAGAAGTTTATAAAGAAGTAAAGATGGCATATTCAATAGCAGCTACAAAAGTTTTGAACTGTTCTAACTTTTCATTTAAGAAAGCATTTTCATAAAGACTAAGCTATTAGAAAAAAGCATAATTTTCCTAAAATATAATAGTTTTGTTCAGGTGTCAAATCCTAAACAAAACATTCAAGAGGAAGGACACTGTGTAAAAATAAAATAGAAGACCGAAAACCTAATTTTACTGCATGCAGAAGATACTGAGAAGCCTAAAAATCAAAGAAACAGCACTTTTAATTTTCTGTGTTACAAGAACAAACAATATATTTATCTTCAATCTAATTCTCAGATTTTTCATCTTAACACACTCAAACTTCCACCTTTTTGGAAAGGAGAAAAACTCTCAATGGCTGAAGGGAAAATAAAACATAACACATTTTTAGACACAGACACAATTTAAGTTCCCCCCTCAAAAAAAAAAGAGAATTCTTAAAACTGACCTCTTTTATTTTGGCATATGCCTGACCCTTTGCACTTGCAGCAACAGCTAGAACCTCAGTATCAAAGATGAACTGAACAAAAGCTTTTAGATTGGACCAAAATATTAGCTGTGTGTTGCTCAAAGACGATGTAATTTTCCAAGCCAAATCAAATGCTTCTATGCAGAGGGACTCTGCACAGTCCAAAAGCTGAAAATAAAGGGAAGAACAAAGTGTTACATTTGGCAGACAACACCCAAAAACTATTAATATGTGGATGCTTATCTTTTACCTTGGGAACAAGGACTTTCATGCAGTCAAACACAGGTAAAACTTGGTCTGAAGGAAGAATAGTTAGGGCTTCTAATGCAGACTCTAGCATTTTTTTTGACCTTTCAGCTGTAGATAATGACATTTCTGGAGTTTCTTCACATGCTTGAGCCAGTGTTGAAAATGAATTTAAAACGAAACGAAGGCAAATCCACTGGTCACGAACATAGCGTGCAACAATTTTTCCCCATCCTTGAGATATTGTTTCTTCGCATAAGCTGCAAGAAAAACATTATTCTTAAATATATATTGTGTTAGTTTACCCTGCACGCTCCTACTCCACCAGAAAGTGCTCAAATGTACAAACTCACTATACTACTTTAAGGTGCTAAGACTTCTACAGGTTCAAGGGGAGAGTGGACAAGCTCATGGAAAAGGAATCTAAAAATTTAGTGGTTTTAAAAGGACTAAAATCAGTTCTGGGCTCAGTCAGTCTCAGTCATAAACATCTGTGCAGGTATTCAGTGAAAACATTACTATATGTTGGCCATGTTTTTTTTGTTACCCGAGTATTGAGGTTCTAGCCCTGTGGCTTGCTGTGGGTTTCTCTTCCCCAACAGCAAACAATTTCCGTTTAAACTTGCCATGGCTTTGTGCAGTGCACACATATTTAAGGTGGCCTAAGGATAAAGCAGTGTTCAAAGCTAGCTCTGGCTTCAAAACACTAGAGGACAGAAGAGAAGGACCTTTGGTCTGATCCATCATGGCTGCTTTAATGTTCTAAAACCTGACTGTTAAGACAAAAGAGCAACTGAATTAATAGCTTGTGCACAGAATTCTTCATTTTTATCTTGGCAGAAAGTTATCAAAGAAAAGAACAGGCAAAGTCAGCATGTTAATCACTACTTCACACTAATCAACTTTTTTCTGGATGGCTACTGAAGCTTTAGCACAGACATACCCACTTTTTTCTTCAATATAAGATGGCTTCTTCAAAACTTCATTGAATTGAGAAAGGGCAATAAATTTCTTCAGAGCACCCACAGCAGGCAGAGATTCCAGGTGCACTTCCAGCTTCCGATCCATTATCTCACATACTGCTGCAAGTGAAGCCATGCTAGCTACCTTTTTTATTTGTTCTTTAACCTTCGGCTCCTAAGTAAAAGCAAATCACACATGAACAAACATGCACTGATTTCTTCCAATACGACACAAATATATGATACAAACAACATACTGATACATTTGATAGTTCTCCTATTTGTATCACCTCAGACATCCTAAGGCAGCAATTCTGCATCCTTCTACTTCCTTATTTACTTACCCTGTGCCTAACACAGCTTGGCTGGGACAGTGCAATACAACACAAGTTACAAGCACTGACAGAAGTATAAATGTGGCAAATAACAGTCACTTATGCATTAAGTGCAGGCACTTAGCTCAGCTGTGATGGAACACTTCCATCTTGCGAGGTAACAGTTCATATATATTGCTGGATAGCAATTAGAAAAAAAGAGGTGGGTCCAGTCAATCAAAAACCCCACACATAAAGACAGCTGAAATTTGGAATACCACACACTAGCTGCTCCAAGCACCCAAAAGGGCACAACCATACCACAGCTATTTTCTGCAATAAACATACATATTCAAAGAGGCATGAAATAAAAAGTCTCGATTAAAAAAAAAAAGTCAGTAAGTGTATAATTTCTATATAATAAGAAAACGTCAATGTAATTTAAGTATCTCCAAGTTACGTTTGGCTGCCTACAGCACAAAAAAGACTTTTCTCATCTGTAATTACTCAGCATTTTCTTCTCTCTTCTTAAACTGAAGATGTCCTATATGTGCAGGTGAAGAAATCATCATGACAATACAATTCCCCTGAATACAAGATAAGTTGGTAGAGCCCCCCAGTGAACACTAAGTTTGAAACAGGAAATGTTAATTTTGAAACTACTGGAATAAGTATGTAATTCACGTAAACAAATGAAAAAAAAAAAGTGCTCTTCCTTGTTTCCTTAGAAATGAAAACCTGGATAATAAAATACTTACAATCTTTTAATGTTATTAACTGTTCTTGAGCAAAACAATAATACCAAGTAATAATACCAAAGTTTGTACTGCCCAACAAATCTTAATTTAAACCTTCTTTTATAGAAGCTATTAACATTTCTTTACATTTTGAAAATGTATCTATTTCAGATACACTAGCCTAACTCATACAACTATGGGACAATTACCATAACAACAAGAAAAAGCCAAAGCAATGCTGTGTTCTGGAATTTCTTCTTCTCTGTATATTGCATCTTTGAAATTCAACAGATAATTAATACAAAAGGCATTGTCATTTAATAGTAGCTTAATCAGTAAGATTCGTTCATTTTTGAGGAAAAAGCTTTTGAGCACACAGTCATTATTACAGCTGAAGTTTTACTTTAGCTATACAGACTTCTAAATAATGTAATACAATAAAACAAAAGTACTGAAAATCTTAGCTACGAAAATTTCATATTAACATTACACTGCCAAATAAAGACGTGTTAGGGAATACATAGACACATACACATTCACACAAAGTTATTATTTAATTTTACATTATATGTAATATTAATATGCATCATAAAGTATCTTTATAATAGAAATCAAAACTTGTACATAACTTACACTTATAGTATGACTATGTAATTACTAACATATAATCGACACCATATTAGCATCACAAATGAAGTATTTTCATCATTACTTATTGGTTTGTTTTATACTAATATTTATTCGTGTAAATAATGTTAAATTACCTTTTCAGAATTTCCCTCCTGAAGATTAAAAATAGAAGCATTTGTCAGGGATGAAATGAAATTTTTCATAGATGGCATTTTGTTCCAGCTGACTTCCAAGCACAAATGCACTATCTCTGGAATTAAAGCTAAGTACAGATCACAACGATCCAGATCGCCAACCTAAAAATTAGGAAACAGTAATCTGAATCACTAAGAGAAGGAAACAAACCAAAAATCATAAAGAAACTAGAGGTAATGATGACAGCAGAAGAAAAACAGCAGCAGTCACTGTAGCTGAACAACCTTTCATTTCGGGTTTTGCTTGTTGGAGGGGTTACTATTTTTTAAATCTTTTCAACTCGTAGCTTCTTTTAGGGCTCTGGAGTAGCCCTTAGAAGAGACGGTGTGAAATGCTGAAAGAAATCTCCACTTCTTTTATTTGCTAAGTTTACTTCCCTGCCTGGGCCCAAAGGAATGGCCACATAAAAACACCTGAGCTAGCCTGAGCATCAGAAGCAGCATTCAAAGCCAACTCAGCTTTCAGATCACAGCACACCACTGCACACTGTACATCTTGCACTTCTTCACTAACCACATTTTATCTCATGGCTGTATCTTGCTTGTTTTATGGCTTTCTATCCTCCTCTATTTGCAACATTTCTTCACATACAAAAATGCCTCCATATAAAACCATGCATCAAAGAACCACGTAACTAACTTTGCCTTCTTTAGTTTTCAGAGAAAATACATCCCCATGTTTCTGTTGGCTTTTAGATGCCATTCTCCTGATTCAACTCTAACTTTTGCTTTGACACAGGACCACTTTCACATTAATCTTACATTGCACTCACATTTTGGGGACTGTCCACTAAGCAGACATGTACCTCCTCTCTCTAAACAGCACTGCAGTTCTTTGATACATTCAAAAGGTTATGTTTAAAGAAGTCATACTCTCCCTCTACCATCAAGTCATTTTGCTTAAAAAGTTCAGGTTTCTTTGAAATATAAACTTAAACACTGGCCATAGCAATAAGCAGGGAAAGATAGTAAATAAAAATGATAACCAGGCTGAGTACTAAAAGTCTCCAAACTACTAACATCTTATGTCCACAGCTATATTAGTAGGTATGATGCAGTATATGATATTCATGACGTCTTACTATATGACTTCTGTAGATTTAAGAAGAAACAACCAATGCAGACCACGGACAGTAAAGACTACTTGTCAAGACACTTCTTTTTTTTATTTTTACTGTGCCCATTCAAAAAAAGTTAACACAACTGTTCCTATGCAAAGTGACTTTCTAGGTGTTAAAAGATTTGATATGGAAAGTAGGAACACTGGTAAATCAAATTAACAAGCAAGACCACACCAAAGTATGCCTCAATGATTACTTACAGTGCTCAGTTCATCTGCAGTAAGCCGTCGGAGAACAAATTCAAGAACACTCTCCACAGGTGTCACGAGCAATTTCCAGATAAAAAACAATACCCCATCTGTGTGGAGATAAAAAAAAAATGCATTAGCATACAGAAATACAATTCCCTTGAGAATTTTGTTATATCATACAGATTTAATTATGCTACCAAGTTATACACTAACAGTATTCAAATACCTAAGAATACTTTAAAACAGCTTTGTGTGCTTCAGCAGTGTAAGCCATAGGGCTGAAAGAATCAAACCATGTAATCTACATTCTTTCATGTATTAGTGAACCAAAAACCATGCAAGATCAGAAGACCAAACTATAATTTTCCAACTTAAACTGCAGACTTTTGTGCTATTCCCAGCCCTCTCCACAAACAGCTTACTAATTAACTTATTCTTTAATAAAGAACAAAAGCATTCATTTCCAGCAATTAATGTGAGAAAAATGTAGTTTTCCATTCCTAATATCTATAGATGTGAAAACTGTTTTTTGGGGGGGTTGGGGTTGTTTATATTTTTTTGCTGCTTAGAAATAATCTTCAGGTATAGAGTAATCCTACAAAATTTCAGTCAAGTAGCTTCCAGGTTTAATATTGCAAATGAAAATACAAGATTATAACACAAAATGTGATACTTTCTTTAAGAAAGACTGCAAAGGATACCACCTGTGCACAGCATTTCACAAATGGAAAGACACAAGTTTATCATACAAGGGAGGTAGGTGACTGGTAAAACATTTAACCACAAACACGCTTCAGTCTGTTCTTCAAGGGTAAGGGCTAGCTGAAAGTCAAATAAATAACATCTCAATATGAAAATGGCGTTAAAGTACTCTGCATGACCATTTGTTCTAAAAATATCACTCATTAGTTTCAGTATTTAGAAGTTATCCAGAGGTTAGAGCTGCTGGCTTTTTTCTGGAGTTGACCCTGATTTACACTTCATGTAGCAAAACTAGTATGAAATGGAAGACCTTGAAAAAGTGAAAATACAAAGGAACATACTTCTAGAAGTCCCAAATCCATATTGTAATTGCTTTGAATGTTCTCTATCAAAATGGCTCATTGGACTGCATTTCTAATGCTTAAATTTTTTAGAACAGTTTAATTACGTCAGATTATCATCATGTTTCATCATAGGTCTCAAATCACTGAGGCATCTCCTGTAATTTAAATTCAGAAATTCTTCAGATAAACATGTTGGACATAAACCTCAATTCATTACCTGTGGCTCTGTAACACTACCAAAAAATAATAATTAGCAAAAGCTTACTGTTAAAAATAGTGAAAACTAACAATAGTATAGGCAGCAAGACCTGTCAAAGAATGCTGCTGATTTCAGCATGCGCTTCAGGCATGCCTATCCCCGTTAAAATAGTCTTAAACAAAACACTTCCCACTTCTTGTTATTTTTGTTTTACAAGTTTAAATTCCTTTATTATTCCCTACCATTCTATCATTTCCCATTTGACAAACAGGACTTTTCATCTCCCATTTAATCAACACAGAAACAGAACTTCTGTATTTTACAGCATTAATCTTCCCACCCCTCACCATAGTCAATTCACAGCTGCAGAAGAAAAAAAAAAAAAAAAAGAAAGATTACTTTGTTCTCCTGTGCAGAAGAAAGAAGCACAAAAACAAAGTAAAAAAATAATGTAAGGAAAGTAAGCCTTGTTTAACTTGAAATCAAAAGTGCAATTTGGAAAGCTTCTTGAAGGATTGATGATGGGCTGTACTGGAGCACCTGTGAGGACACTCAGAAGGATGGAGACACTGCAGTGCTCAGCTTTGCCCTACCTTTGTTAGCAGAACTCAACACGCTATGTCAGGTGTCAAGATTCCCAAAGCAGGAACAATCCATTGCAGACACATTAGCAATCACATAAAGAAATAAGGCACACAATGAAATTGTTTCTTCTTGATATTAAAAATCTAATATGCACTTGCACGTGTTTTGTAGGGTTCTGTTTCAGGCTTGTTCTAGCCTTATGCTTTAGACTGAAGGCACAGTGGTAGCTGGGACACTTCTTCCAGTTTACTTTCATTTCAAGGAACTCACTTCAACAGCCAAGAGACCATCCCCCAACATGAATTTTAACAGACTGTATAAAATTATGCTCAATATTTCAGTCAAACAGTTAAAATTCAAGGGCAGTGGGGTGTTGAAAGTATAAAGCACTTGTTAAAATGAGGGTAGGCATTTACTTCAGGGCTGCATTTAGACATCTATATGAAACCTGGATGTAGAACCTGAAATTGGTTTTGTTCCACGTACGAGCCCACTCCAAAACTACTCTTATACTCTATGTTATAAAAACACTGAAAAAAATCCCAAAATAATTTGGGGAAGCAGAAACCAAACACCAAGACCCCTCTTATTGCTGTTCAGCATCCTAATTAATGAAAATAAATATTGCAATTTTTCACTTGCTTTCAGGAAAGACATCCAAGTCTATTCTGGTTACAAGCTGACCAAGTCCTCTCAATAGGAGTGGTAAGGACTCCACAGCTTTTGTTCAGACTCTCCTGAAAGGTCTACAAGTTAAAGTTCTTGATATGGAAGGGGAGGAGGGACACGACAAAAATCCCAGACCAAGAGATCACCAAGATTGTATTTAAGTGAGCACCTTCTAGCCTACCAGTCAACTCAGAAGACAGGATGTCCACCAGGATCTCTTTGTGCACTTAGGAAAGGCTCTGGCTGAACCTCTGGCAATTAAGCAGGTCAGGCTGAGTTTCTGTACTAACTTCTTTCAGAAGTGTCTAAATGTTTTATGGAATACATACATTGGCAAAGAAACGGCCTATAAACATTTGCAATGGATAACAATTGCTTTCCCAGAAGGTTTCCACATTCTCAATTCCCAGTCCTTAGGACACCTGCAGGATTCAACCCAGAGCTCAGTTTTATAACAGACATGCCAGACTATCAGCTTTTACATTTACCACTTGTAGGCTAGTATTAATTGGACAACACAGCCGTAAAACAGTAAAACCTCATTTGAAGTTAAGACTAAAATTAATGTAAGACACAGTATACTGAAGACATCACTAACCATCTTGCGTATTGGAACATTTTAACGAACGGGTCTGCAATAACTTCAAGAGAAGCTGTAGGCTTTTATCTGTTTTCAGTGTTGGTATGTAAGCATTACTGCCAAGTTTCATCAAGACATCCAGAAGAGGGTTCAAGAAAGCCTCTAGTTCAATCCATTCTATGTTGCTTTTTCCACTACACAAAAACAAAAATTAAAAAGAAAGTCTTCCTCCAATTATCTGCCTTAAATGCAGAAGTTACTTATGGAAATAAATAGGACATGTTTCCAAGCCACTTAGGTATCTTTAGAAATGTTACCCAGTATATTTGCAGCAACAGTTGGACAAGGTCTAAGGAACGATCAGGCTGATCGAAAGTCTGCAAAGAGAAGTGGACAGCTTCCCAACTTGATCAGGCTTCTACTGGATCCTTCAGGAGTGAGGGGATTGAAAAAGAGAGAAATGTAAAATATGGTATTTCATACTTACCTGTATTTATTCTTCATCTGCTCCACGTCAGCAGCCAACAGAATCATGGTTGCAACAAGCTTAGCTTCAAACCAGTCAGGCATAAAGCAATTTTCTCCTGATTAAAGATAATTTAAGGTGTCCTTAAATTAAAGTAACTAAAAAATACCTTCGTATTGATTTCTGAAACTTCTGGTTTTGTAACTCCTTTTAATAAACTAGTAACACGAAAACAATGCTAAAAAGAGTATTACAACCAAATTTTTGCATTCTTTAATCTAAACTAAACTCAAACACAATTGTTTTTCCCCTATGCCTCAAGGAGCCTAATCGCATGGGTCTTTATGCTGAAACAAGTTTTAGGCAATGTGTTATGTAGGAGTTCCCAACTAACTTTTCTGCTAATTTTAAAAATATATTAGCTTAATTTAAATGACATTTACCAAGAATATAATTCCACTATGCTTCATCAGAAACATCAGCTGTGATTTTGACCAGCTAGAAGTTATATGAAGAACTGAAACTATTTTATCAAAAGGAAATGTAAAAAATAAAAGCAACCTAACTGAAGTTTCTCTTTTCATTAATCTTTTATGCAGAACAACATCATCACACTTATAAAACTGTTGCTTAAATGGTAGTATATACCTTGGCTTTAGGTTTGGTTTTTTTACTAGTATGTTTTTTGCTTTGGGAATTCAGAAAGCAAAACACACTCTGGAGGTCCAGTACAAACAGCTGTACATGGTTGATTTTTTTTCCTCCGAAGAGCTGCTTAACAGCCAAGATTCTTATATAAAACCACAAAATTACAAGCATCACTTTTTAAAAGTGAAATGCAGATGTTTGCCATGGAATTACAGATAATACAGACCAAGGACTAAAACATTTCCAGAAGGAGAATAGTATCTGCCAAAATTTCTAGCAAACTATTTACCTTGAAATATCAACAGATAACGTTTACTTGCAGCTTCTTTAACAATAAGACAATAAAGTTAAGTTTTCAAGGTTGCAGGAAGCTTCTGAACTAATATTTACCATTAGCAAATTCTGACCTACCTTTTTTATCTCCTATATTTATAAAGTGTTCAGTTTTCACTTTTGACACTCTAAAACTACATAAAATTCACTATGATTGCAGTACTTAAGTAGCAAATAAGTGAATGCCACACAAAAGTTAGAGAATCAAAAATAATTAAAAAAACCCCAATTTCCCGTTCCTTTCAATGTATCTGAAAGTAAACACTAAACCGAAGTTGTAGCAACTTAAAATGTGTCAGCAAATGAAGAAGTCCCTTTAGAATTTATGTGCATATTTATACAGCCTACAAAGAACCTTCCTTGGTTATAACATGTGGGAGCTCATCTGCTGCAACCTGTCCAAATTGAAAAGAACATGGCTATGCAGGAAGGTGTGTAATGAGCCTAACTAAAGGGCCTCGCTCTCCATAAAGACACTCAAGCTGTTTCACAAAGCTCTGCAGAGAAAGGTGGAAAAACCTGTATGTATTCATATTCCCCTGTGCCTTCCTCCATCCCCATATTCCAGCATTTTCAGACACTGCCAGCAAAGTAATATAATGAGTCTCATGGACAAGCATCAGTGCAGCAATAAACCCAAATATTAACATGCAAGTAATATTGCGGGATTTTAATTTATGAAGGAAAACTGGCATTAAAAAATAAGGTTCAAACTTAAGAATCATGAATATCACACACTGGGTAGAATTTGAACAGGTTCTTAGCTAATAACAATATAAAGGAACAACTCTTCTAAAATCCAAAGGATTGCAATTTTTTTGTTTACATTATCTTAAAAATAAGGGGGTTTATTAATAAACATTAAACTTACTTTCCGATGCTGGTGACTTAAAGTACTTTCCCACAAGACTGCGTACATATTGACACAATGATGAAGTCTCTTGATGCTCAGAGTCAGAGGTTACAGCCTTTCTGAAGCATGTGTCGTTCACTTGCAGCCAACTGCAAAGCTAAATTAAAACCACGATTAACCACATCTGCCAGCTGTGTACTGACACCACTAACTTGACAGCAGCACACTAAAGCACTGTTAAACATGAAATCTGACATCAACAAATTCACAGTGCGAGAGATGTTCAACAGAGCTACTTTGAGGCTCAGCAGACCACTTCCTTCTAGTTTCATACAGAAAAAGGTTTTTCCAGAAGGTAATTCAGAGCACCCTCAAAAAATCACCAGTACCAATATGAGAAAAAACACAACTCTTAAAAATAAGCATGACTGATAAAAATTCCCTTATCTCAGAAGGGCTTTTTCCAGTCAAGTGTTATCTAGTGAGACCTGCTTTAATTTTAACTTTTATGCCAAAAATCAATGGAGTAAGATGAAATGTACAGTATACATAACAAGAAGACACTATGCAAAAAAATTGTTTTATCACTATACTGCTGTACACCTAACCAAAAATTATGGCTACATAATCAGTTGGCTCCAGTTACTATATATAAATTCATTTCGTCTTCGAATTTTTATTCACAGCATTTTACATCTTGCAAAGACATAAAACATATATCCCATATTCATACAATTTACAATCTCACTCTACATGGTATGCACATTTTTCCCTTTGAAATTATCCTGTTATTCCTGCCAGTGCTGAATTTGAAGAACATAAAACCAGCTCCAGTTCTCACCTCTGTCCATAACAAAGTATCTCTCCTCAGGGACTCCTCTGGTCTAAGGGACAGAAGAAAGCTTGAAACTTCTGGAAGGGACACTTTCTCCTGAAGAAATTAATCAAGGTACAATAGCTGCCAACATAATACACAACAGCTAACACCTATATAACAACTCAAAAAGTTTGCCTTCCTCTGGCAAGTTTCAGAAGAAAATTTACTTTTTCCTTTTTATGAGACACACTGATTTTTGCCTCTTTGGGACCAACTTATCTTTACCAATGAACAGAATTTAATTTTCCCAAGTATTAAAGTCTATCTGAAAAATTAACGAAGTACTAAAAGAATACTGCTATTCACTGATGACACCATTTAAATGAATGGACATAAATGACTAAGAGTCACTGGTAAGTACTATTTCTGTATTTCTAAAAGGAAATTCAGATACGTTCATAGCTGCTGATACACAACACGGAAGACTGTCTATTCATTTAGAAAGCAAACATGTTATAAAACGAAGTATGAATACTTCAACTACTGAATAACAAAGATCCTGCTATTTCAGCACGAATGGCAGTTTTATCATTCTGGTATTATTAATACTTTTATTCTCTTAAGTATTGCAGGAAAGTCAATTTAGTTTCTATCTGTTAAAACCTGAGTTTATGCAGTAGATAGGGAATAACATCCCATTATGATAACTACCACATGAAAACCCTACAATAAAACATCAAATAATAAAAGCTAATGAAAAGACAATACTTACTAAAATCAAAGTTAACAAAAACATACCATACTTACATAGAACAATTTAAATAGTCATTAAAAAAAAAAAAAAAAAAACGCAAATCCAGCAAAATCAGTAATGCCATGTTGTATCTAACAATTTTTTTGACTACTGTTCACACTGTAAAAACATTACTGCTGTATTTGTATTACATCAGGGAAAAAGAAAAAAAACAATTAAACCCAACAACCAAAAAACCCCAAACTGACCACGTCTGTCAAACGCATAGTTGTTTGAAGAAGATAGCACTGAGCAGCTCCACGCAATAAAATCTGATGTGTAATCATAGTACACTGGAGGACACCTCTGGAAAGAGGAAAAATACTGTATAAAACACACAATCAGAAAATCTAAACATTTTCATATATTTTGTAATTATTAACCATTTTCAACACATTAGATTGCATTTAACAAACATATTCTAGTAAGTCTGATACAAACGCTGCCTGGTCAGACACCATGCAATCCAGAACCAAGACTACTGCTAAAGGTACTTTTAAAAATTGATATTAAACTTGGATGAGCATGACAAAACAAAAAAGGGGAGAGGAGGGAACAAAACCCCATGATGACATCAAATTGATAATTTAATATTTGCATTTCTATCTGTAACAAATACAGGAATAAAATACGGTTGCCATCAAATTCTCACTCAAGTACAAAACTGCAAGAAACTTTCAATGATCTTTTATCAGCAGAGGTATGTCTGACTTTATTTTTCTCCTTTTTTTTTCTAGATTGGTTCTATGCAATATTCCTTCAACCACCAGTACGATTTTATTTAAGAGCTCAAATTTGATTAAACTGGAATGACAACTGATTTTTAGTGGCTCTAGGAAGTGAAAGCAGACACTTAGGAAATATCAGTGTGAACAAGATCAATATGGAGGTCAAGAACTTTTACCTAGCCTTTTATTTACAAATCTTTCAGTTTCCAGCATTTTAAGCTATCCGTGATACAGCCTCAACTGCTATACAACCAGGTTGTGACATAATTAGAATAAAAGGAAGAAGTGTCATATGAGGAAGTATGGAATACAAGGGAAAAAATACGCTAAAAAAAGAAGAAACTACAAAGATCTAAAATGCAAAACACTCTTTCTTTAAATCACACAGAGATACAAATACATTGGTTCTTTAATTGCTTTCCTCTGCAAACTAGACATAAAGGAGAGAGAAACTTCCCATGCACAACCACCCTTTCAGAGGTAACAAACATGAATTAAACCTTGGTTCTCCAGATTGCCAGCACATTTCTTTGGAGGGAGTCTGTAAGAACGCAATGTAGTGTACATTTTACCTTAAAGCACGAAGTCCTTCAGCGCCAAGTACTTTACATGCAGGGATATACGCCAGAGCCATAGAAAGAAATAAAATGGGAACAGCACACCAATGCCTACTTGTCATCTTCTGAATAAATTTTAACAGGAAGCTACCTTAAAATAAAAGTAAACAAAACAAACAATCCAGAGTGATTTCTTGTTCTCCAATGCATTTAAATAACATGCACTCCAGAAGAAGAGTGTTATGATAATTTCTGACAATTAAATGAAAGACAACAAAATCACATTCCAAAGAAGTCTGTCAGTAAGGAAATATATACAAGGAGATAACCAGACACAAACCTAACTTTGCCTTTGGGAATCTGCATTAACCACCATATTCAGGAATGGAATTTGAACTCTGATTGTTTTGAGTACTAAACAATGCCTTTTTTAAGCTGCTATTGAGTTGGTGCGATGGCAGACCATAGTACACAGTGATTCAACCAGCATAAAGGATGCTGGCATGGCCAGAGCAAGCCTCAAAAAGTTATCTACAGTTAATGGAAGCAGGCCACCCAGTCTCAGGATTGCTAATCACAGACCCTCCATTTTTTGATAAAATATATGCCTTGGGACAGGGCAGAGAAATAGGGCATTTATGGCATTACAAATATGTGTTTCCTACCAGAGTATGTACCTGTAGATACAAGGTGCTGAACGGAGACAGTTCTGTCCTTATTTAATCCAATTAGACCAGATACTAAATTCTGGCCTGTCAAAGAAGGCTCCTCCTTTTCAGCCTAAACTAACACCAAAATTTGGAACAGTCCCAGAAATCTTCCTCCATTCTTATTCAGTCTCTGCTTCAGTACTGGCTCTTTTGAATGCCTCACTACACAGGTCATAACTAAAAAACCCTGGCAGATAAAGAAAAAAGAATCTGCAAATACTGTTCACCTTCAGAACTTAGAAGCCTGTCAGGGCTTCTTTTTTTCCACCAGAAAAAAACAAGTCTGCTTCAGTTTGCCCCTAAAACAATTTCATAGCTTTATACTGCAGTATCCCTTAAAGCCTCTGAAGGCCTTTCTTTTCTCTGGAAACTACTGCCAGGAGAACTACTTTTTTCCCTCAAGTAAATGTTTAAATGAGATACAGAAAATGGGTTGATAGTTTTTATTTGGTTTATTATCTAAAAAAAGATAACGGTGAAACTGAAACATACCTTTTTCTTCTTCTGGAAGAAGCATGAGATAAGTAGCCAAAAACTTCTGTAACCTCATTCCCAAAGGAGGACAGGCTCCTATTAACTGACCTGGTGTCCTGTTGGGTTTTAAAACATCAAATACATAACCAGCATGTTAACAGATTTAGGATTAGATTTAGCAGATTTAATCTAAAATCTAACAGATTCAGAATGTGTAGGATCGCCCCTAAACAAAAACAAAGTGTCATTCAGTGTTTAACTGCAGAATGTGACCAACAAGCCACAGAGATGGGAGTGCAACTCCTCAAACTTTTTTCTGCTCTTTACACATTTACACCAAGAAAGGCCAATGTCATCTGCCAACCATAAAGAGTTTCCTGTAAAAACCCACTTCCAGCAGCTATGAACTGGCAGTAATTAGAGTAGTCCTTTTTCCTGTGTGGCAAGCAAATGAGAAGATTAAAAAAAATCACTTCAGTGAGTTACTAATTTATCCTATCTCACTTAATTTCCAAATTAATATTTTAAAGCAAGCTGCAAAAGAGGACCTTGAGGCATCCTACATTGCTATTGCTAGGATTAAATTGAACCTACTTCATCTTACTCATAGCCACTCACCTTTCCTGAAAAACTCTTCACCTGTTTTGCAGCACCATTTTTTCCTTTAGCTAAGATTTTACCCACATACTCAAAGCAGTATTATTAGAACCCATATCCAGTAATCAAGAAAATAAATAAATAAACAAGCCAGTGGCTTACCTGCTGTAGAGGGAACTTTCTGAAAGGGCATCCATTAACGGTCCAATAATAAACTGATAAAACAAGAACAATGGCTAAATGTACACTTGCAAGGGGCTGCTACATAGAAGGTAACTAGACTAACGTCACCAGACTTTAAAAGAAGAGTCAGAAATTAGAGAATACTCTTGCGAGCAGTAAATAGTAGAAGCAAAAAGAGGAGGAAACTAAAGATATGGGGAACCAGGAGAGGAAACAAGAAAGCAATTTTTCCAGTAGATACATTTCACAGAATATTGTGAAAGATGCAGGTGAATGAGGATTTCTTTTGGAAAACGGATAGAGAAAACAGATTTAAACATTAAATAAAAGAATGACCAGGATGCAACACATGTATTGAGATTCAGGGTGTATATAATGGTTGACTTTACTTCAAGTTACTCATCAAGAGGCTGACTTAATTTGTATAAATCAGAAATGTTAACCTCTGAGAGCAATGCTCATTCTATGAGGAAGAAAATGAAGAAATGATAGTATAATACAGGTAATTTCTTACTAAGTGTAGGCTAGTTGGGGATTCAACCCACATGTGACAGTCATAAAAAAACCCTGTGAACTTCTTAATATTTCTTCCTACATACAAAATATCTTGAAGTGTGGGGGATTTATGGGATACAGTAATACACTGTTAGACTACAGAGACATTCACCTTCTCATAGCTATCTAGCAACAGATCTTCAAAATCCATCCTTAAGTAAGAGACAATATGCACAGACTTGAAGTCTGTTGACCAGGTTTATCTAAGACTCTGTTCAATGAATTAATAGTAATAATTTCGGAGAGGTTCAGGAGTAGAGGAATACACCTAGTCCAGGCAGCTCAGTGTGCAAAGCTGCAGGTTGTGCCTTGCGTGGCAGGAAAGGGCTGAAGGCCCAGGAAACAAGTGAACTGGCGCCAACATTTTGCCTAACAAAAGGGCACAGGGACCTGTGGCACCAGCAGATCACCCAGAGACTCTGCAGAATCCAACAGACAATGAGAAGACCCCAGACCAAAACCCACTGCTGACAATTTCACATATGCAAGGTGTGTGAAGAGCAGGTACAAAAGCCCAGGGACTCCTTTGTTCAGGGTCCCTCTAGAGGGGTATTGACAGGAGCTGTTATGTCACTGCACCACAATTAAATTACTTCAAGGAACCCGTTGTCAGGGGCTCGGCTATGGGAAACACAGGACAGAGTCAAGGAAGGAAAACCTGTCTGAGTGTGGTGGGTGTAGGGAGTCAACCTATCAGCTCACTGGAACCACCCATCATGAGGCGGCTTCAGACCCAGCACTTGAAGTCTCAGGTGGTGCGAGTGTGACTCCCAGAGTGACATCTGAATGGTCAGACAGGAACATTTCCTTAACACAGGGGGCTCTGAAAATCTGAGGCATCCGTCACTCCTCTGACAATTTCACTTCTGGCAACAAAATCTCAATAAACTGGGAGCCAACTTCAATTAGAGAGCATTAGTTTGAAATACGGGAATGAATGACTGCACTCAAGGACATATTCCCTCCAGCCCGGCCATTTTTCAAGTAATTACCTATTTGACGCCACTTACAAATATTGCTATCAGTTGCACAGCTAGTAAAGCATTTTTACAGAATGTGTCCGATTCCAACACTACTGAAGCAATTACTGTTAAGATATATTACAAATTAGAACATTCGTTTGCTCAGGCAAGTAACATAATATCCTTACCTCTGAAAAACCAAGTGAATTTGGAAGATTTTTTGTTTCATAAAGCTCCAGAAAATGAAGAATACCTTCCTTGGTCAATGTTTTATTCTCACTCTCAAACATTCGTTTATAAATGCACATATGCCATGATGGGTGAAACAGCCAACAACCTGTTATAAAAGGAAATCCTTCTAAACGGACACAGAAATTACAGTGACACATTAACACACTAATACACAAATTACATTGACACACCAACACAACATATTGACATTCTGGACAACATCATAGTCTATTCAGACATTTCAAAAATATGACTATTGCTACTAGTTTTACAAAAACACTCTGCTAAATCTAATTTAAAAAAAAAAAAAAAAAAGCATAGTTTTCCAAACTTACCCTCTAAGTTTTTATTAGTTACAAATTAAAATCACTATAAAGTGCAAACGCCACATCCTTCTTCCTGCAACTCCAGTTATATCCAGTTATACCAATGTATTTATCTGCAATACTTTCACATTAATAGTCTTTCCACTTTAAAAATCTCTATCATCTTGCACTGCCTAATTACATGTGCTCTGTTTTGCCTTAGACACTCTCTCTCAGCACTCATTCTATTTATTCTCTTCTCACTTCTAACAAGTTGGGGTTTTTTCTTCCCCTTTGTGACTTGGCTTTTAAGATCCATCCCAAGAATCTCTAGCTTTTATTTTCAAATTATCTTAAGTTAAGCAAAACACAGCAGGAAGTGACTAATTATTTGAGTTTGCTGACAGAAAAATAGTATTTCAAGATAACATAGTAAGCAATAAGCATATGCTAGAATTTCTTCTCAGAGCAGAGCGGCCACTGCCTGTGTATGTTTGCCAATCAACTGATGCATACAGAAGACCCACAAAAACTGGAATAGCCACCCAGAATACACCTATTTTAAGAAACAAAACAGAACAAAAAGTTGCTACTTAAACAGCAGAAGAAAATAGAAAAGTGTAACTTAATTAACACTTAGGCAATGTATCAGAAGAAGTTACCTTTGTCCCGTGATATGGCATGTTCATATAAACTGTTTAGTTTTGGCAATACTGGCTTTATGACGTGGATCTGAAATGCAAATCAGATGTAAATAGTTTGTTTTTCAAACCCAGAAACTGTCCGTTACTCTTGGGCTAGAATTTACTATCAATAGGATTCATATAGTAATTGACAACACAAGTACATTTAAATAAACCTGCAATGCCAATGGTATTAACACTCAACTGCAGTTTAGCACCAAAGAAAAACTGATACTTCAATGCTATTGTACATTAAGAACAATACTTAGTAATAACCATTCTATTCGTCAAAATTAAAACACCACAAATATTTAAAATAGCACACTTTAAAAACCAGTATTTCAGTTATAGGACACTTATGCACCAATAACATGAATTAACTGCAAAGGGGTGGGCACACAACTAATGGCTACCATCACACCACCATAGAATTATGGAAGCCTCAAGCCAACAGGAACCTTTCTGCCGAGTACACTGAAGTCCCAACATCAGTTTCACCCAAGACCACAAGTGCTTTACTGTAATGATGAGTTCCCTTTGCTGCAGAGAGGTTATTAAGTGCTATCACGACTTTTCATTAAGAAACTGATTGCCCTGGTCTTGTAATAAACTGCAATCCATCTTTTTCTTTCTTAGCTCAGTCCACGGCTTTAACCAGATTTATTCCAAAGACAGAGGAGAGTTACAACTTTATTCCAAATGAATGCTACGTGATGTGTTTCAAGTATTTAAAAGTTGAAACAAAAATATTCCTGTTAATGTTGACTTAAGATACGCTCAATGACCAAAAGTGGAAATAGGTTGCCCAATAAAAACACAGTATATACGCCAGAAGTGAGGCGGTGGGCACAGATGTTACAGCGCTCCTACCTGGTTTCCTTCCAAAGTTTCCATGATCAAAATATAAGTTTCCCAAAACTCTAGGAGCTGCTCGTTCTTCTCAGCAGACCACCAAAAGAGACTCGGTTCTGACACAAAAATAGAAGGACACGCGTTTCTCCCGGCCGCGCATCCCGCGCGGCGCTCCCGGTGCCGCCGCCCGCCGCCCGTACCGTGTCCGCCGTCCGTGGGGCAGCGCAGCTCGGCGCGCTGGACGCCGCTCAGGTCCAGCGCTCGCTTCAGCAGGTAGCGGGCCCGCTTGCGGCACAGCCCGTCCCTCTCCGTCAGGCCCTCCTGCACCACCCGCCAGAACCGCGGGCACAGCCGCGCGTCCAGCCCCGTCCCTGTCCCGGTCCCCGTCCCGGGCGGGCCTCTCGGCAGCAGCGCGTCCGCTAGGGCGCTCAGCGCCAGCAGCACCGGCGCTGCCCGCGCCGCCCCGCCCGCGCCCAGCAGCCCCTCCCAGACGCGGGGCAGCGCCGCGCCGTTCCCGCCGAGCGCCGGTAACAGCCGCCCGGCCACCAGCGCAGCCGCCGCCTCGCCCTCGCCCTCCTCCCGCACCAGCGCCAGCGCCGCCGCCACGCACCGCCCCA
>VWZG01010605.1:141844-208898 GCA_013396735.1 Grallaria varia
CGCTCGGCCGACAGCGGCGCGCACACCGCCCGCAGCAGCGCGGCGCGGTCCCCGCAGCGCGACAGCAGCGCGTCCGCCAGCACCACCTCCATCGTGCGGGGGGCGCGGGGGAGGAGCGGCGCCTCCGCGGCTGCGCCGGCGGGGCCGGGCGGGGCCCTCCGAATCCGGTACGGGAGGCCAGCGGGGCGGTGCGTGTGTGAGTGGGGCCGTTTTCGTCTTCAGGGCATCGCATTTTTCAAAGCCAGCTTTGGCTTAAAAAACAAACAAACAAAGTTCCACAAGACACCAAGACTTTCGGCAGGACCCGAGGAGGGTGGGAGAGCGGGCTCCTGGTGAACACCACGTTGAACGTGAGCCAGCAATGTGACATTGGGGCGAAGAAGGCTAGTGGTATTCCGGGCAGCAGGTGGGAGTCCGTAATCCTTCCCCTCTACTCACCCCCAGGGTGCTGGGTCAAGTTCTGGACTCCTCGTTGCAAGGGGGACCTGGATGCACTAGAGACAGTCAAAACCGAGGGAGCAAGCTGGAATGCAGGAGCTTCTCTCTGAACATCAGAAAACACTTTGTTTCTGTGGGGTGATCCAGCACTGACACAGGTCGCTCAGAGAGGCTGTGGAGTTTCCCTCCTTGGAAGATATTTAAACCCCATCTGGACATGGTCCTGTGCAGCTGCCACTAGATGACCCTGCGCAAGCAGGGGGATTGGGCCAGATGACCTCAGAGGCCCCTTCCAATCTCTGCTGTTCTGTGATTCTGTGCTACTGTGAAAAGTGAGGTGGGCACCACCTGCATGGCCCCAGTGTGTGAGCATCTGAGGAAATGGTCGCAGGGGAAGTCACATCACCTGCATGGCTACCGTGCTGGCATGGGGGGAAAGCTCCTGGAGAGGTCCAGCCCGCAGGGTTATGTGGTGCTGTGCTCCCCCATGGTGCTCCACCTGCCTGCATGAGTGTTTCCAGTCATGGTGGCTGCCAAGCACAGCCTGGACCCCTGAGTGCTCTCATGGGCCCAGCACAGGAGCGCCTAATGGAGACATCCCTGGTGCAAGCCTCTGGCTTGACAGGGTTCATAGAATCAGCTGGGTTGGAAGAGACCTCCAAGGCCATCAAGTCCAACCCTAGCTCCAACACCACTGTGATTACTGCATCATGGTACTAAGTGCCACCTCCAGTCTCATCTTAAGAACCTCCAGGGATGGTGAATCCACCACCCCACTAGGCAGGCCATTCCAATGCCTGTTTACTCTCTCCGTAAAAAATTTCTTCCTGATCCCAATCTTTAGATCCCAATCTAAACCTTCCCTGGCAAAGCTTAAGCCTGTGCCCTCTTGTCCTACTGCTGGTTGCCTGGGACCAACTCCCACCTGGCTACAACCTCCTTTCAGGTAGATGTAGAGAGTAATCAGGTCAGCCCTGAGCCTCCTCTTCTCCGGACTAAACAACCCCAGCTCCCTCTGCCTCTCCTCACAGCACTTGTGCTCCAGTCCCTTCACCAGCCTTTTCACCACAGTTCCTTTGTTGTGTGCCATAGAACCTTACTTTACTCTTCATGCACATTACAACACAAGACCAGACGAATACACAAAATGCCTAGTTCTCCCACGTCATGCTTGTTCTAACCATTTATGCCAAAAGAAGTTGTTGAAACCAGTCTGTGTTCTCATCACAACATACCAAAAGTTTGCCCGAATGCCTTGCCTCTGCCTCAGAAGAAGGTCAGAGGCATTCCTGGATGCTGGCTTCGTGCTGTTGGCTTGATGGGAGGCCCAGGCCACCAGCACTGAGGCCAGAGAATAGCTCCCATGCAGTTCAATGTACTGGTGCAGCCAAAGCCTAGCTAGGAAAATCAAACCAATTTCCGGTAAGTGTAAATTGTAATTCCCATGAAAAAAATTTAGAGATCAGCATATCAAAAATGGTGGCAAACTACTCTCCTAGAAGATGTGGTGATGGGAAAAGGCAAACCTGGAACCTTTTGTTCCTGTGAAGGCAATGAACAGCAAATTCCCTGCACAGCAGTACGGTGACATTACCTTGGCCAAGCCATAGTTGCTTAACCTCTAATGAAGAGGAAAGATTCACTCTAAGTTTTCTGAGTGAGCTTCTACTTGATCGCTCCTCTCCAAAGCCCTTGAATAGTCTCTCCTTTTCCTGGCTATATATTTTCCCCCCACATTTTTAGAAATTTGTTTTCTTTGAGATTCTACTGATTGCAAAATGACTGAAGCTTCTTTTTAGAAGTCAACCTGTAGTGTGACTATAGATGCAATATATTCTGGAAAAAGGCAGTGGAAATAAATTATTTTAAACCCACTAGCTAACCTAGTTTCCATGTGCCTTACCACTCCGCTTGTGTTCTGTGACATATAAATTACAGAATCTAGAAAAAGCTCACGAAAACAGTTAAATGATACATTTTACTCAAATTTGAAGTAAAACACATACATTTAAAGTTTCACACATACAGAATCATGTTTCATAGGATGAAATATTGCAATGTATGTTAGTAAGTAGGACGCTTACAGTTGAAATCTCTTCCATGCCATAATATGTTTTGTTTGCTTTTCTACTTGCTCTGATGTCTTTAGATGTCTTTCCTACTTGTAGCATGCAGTCTGATGAATTGTGGGTGTTTCTTTTATCAGGCTTGAAAAAGTGCCAAGCACATTTTATTACAATCTTACTTTTTCCTTCCAGGCATTTGTAAGACTTAACCAAATGAAGCATTAAAGGTCTGCACAACGACTAGTAATCAGAGCAGAATAAAATAGACTAGGTGCTGTGCTATTTCTCCATTGTTGTCTGAATTCTGCTTTCCCTTTATTTTTATCACAGTGGGATGCCAAATCTAGCATCTTATTATATTGAGTTAAACAAGAGCATTTAAATTTGAACTATTTCACTGAAGATCACGTTATCAAACAAAAAGGGAGGTCAGGCTTGCGGAGCTTCTGAGTGGAACATTGTGATAACAAAATAAAATAAAATAAATAAACAATAACAAAAAAAACAAACCAAACCAAAAAAGAACGGTGGATATGGATTTAAGAGGGAGAAAATGAGCAAGAAGCAGCACTTTGTAATTTTCAGATGGAGCCACATTGTTCTTACCCTCATACCATACTTATTAAGTGTCTTCATGTGCTTTCCAGCTCTACAATTCCAACATATACCCCTGCCCCACCAAAGACCATGTGTTATGCTGCTGTCATAAAGCCACTGCTGAGGTGCTGAGGCACCACATTAGATTATTAGAACCTAGGCCAAGTATATGTCTTCAAAAGGTTTAGTTTCGATAACGGTTTTAGATCACACTAAATATGTTTCATCTCATGAAAGTCCCATACTACCACCTGCACATGTATGGTTAATTCTGCACAGTTCAAAAGGAAAAGGACTCAGATGACCCTGCAGTGTGACTTGCTAGAGCGTATCTGCATAGCGTAAAGTCTCTAGAGGGACCAGGTATGTAACAGAGCCTTTTCTCTCCTCTCCCACTGCATGCAAGAGAAGGAAATGGGAGATTTCTCACAGTGTTATGTAGAAAACTGCCCACCACATCCCTATCCCACAATAATGATGTGAAAAGCACAGATGTGCTACCTACAATAAACCTTCCCTCTTACTTAGGTATATTCACATCCTCTTCTATATCTCCTCAGTGCTGTTGTGCAAAAAAACAGGAATGCACATAGCTGGTACACGCATCTCACTCCAAGACAGCACTTGGAGCATAGATGGGAAAAGGGGACTGTATACTATGGCAAAGGTTCATACCAGTATGGAAATATATGTATCTTCTAGATTTAGGTGAAGCTTGGCAAGGTGAGGGGAAGTAGAAGGATTAGAAAGAGGCAGTTACTGACAAACTTCTCATTGCCAGGGGATAAGGAAAAAAGAGAGTTACAAAAGTTTGAGAAAGGGAAAGAAGAAAGTCACCTAATTTTGGCAGTTTGTCCTAAAGTCCTTGAACCTCCTTGCTAAGAAAGACAGAGGCAGAAGTGTTCTAACTGAAAGAGGAAATTATTAATATGCGGCCAGGAAAGTAATCACAACATTTCCACAAAGTGGTGGTGCTGTTATCTCCTGATCCTCCAGTACTTGTTCCATTTGCCTTCTCACTCCCATCCCCTAAAACATTTCTTCTGGCTCTTTCACATCATGATCCAAGCATGTCTTCATCTTTACCATTTTAAAAGTAGATTCAGCTTGTCCCTCCAGCCAGTCTCTCCTGCTATCACCTTCTCTCTCTCCTCCCTTTCATTTCTGAACTTACTACCCACATACAGTGGGCATGGAGTTTGTTCTCTCCAGCATCCCAGTCTGATTCATACATCCCAATCTGACTATATTGTCTACTGTTATTATAATGTGTCAACTATCACTACTCACAAGCTACCTGTTGAGTAACTAGCTCCACATTTCTCTCCCCAAACATGACTGTGAAAGATGAACAAACCCTGTATCTTGCAAATTATGTCTGCAGAATTTCCCCCAAACAAGCACATTCCTATCTACTCACCTGCTTAAAATTATTGTCTGGTCTGTCAGTGTACCACATGCACATCTCCTTTCCTGGCCTGACAAAAGCAATTTTACCCTAATTAGATCTTGCTGCTGTGAAAACCTGTTTCTTAGCCTGCGGTTTTGACCTTGCCACTTCTCCCTTTATGTCCCTCTGCTGGCTCCCTCTTCTGTGATACATGAAACACATGCTGGTTTCTTCCCTTTCCAGACCCATTAGTCTATCCTTGCTCATCCTCTTATCTAATGCCAAGACATTGGCTTTCACACTGACCCACACATGCTGCCAGTCTTAATTGTCCGTATGTTGGTCTTTCAAGTAAGCCTTAATGTTTTTCTCATACTAACTCCCACCTAATTTTTCTCTATTATATTTGTTGTCACACTGACACAAATTTCAGGTAGCACATGGTCTATGACCTTCTGTGGTTTATGGCCCTCTCTGTGGACTGATAAACTGATCTCCTGAGTGTGTGTATATTGTCATCTATTTGGGCTGTGTATTTTCCCTGGTGACAATTAGTACTATCAGCAGAGAGTAAAGATAACACTAATTGTGATAAATAAATAAATAAACAGAACCAGAAACTAGCAATGTGTCAAGCTGCAGGGAAGGAAAGCAAAAGCAGCCTAAGTTTTGTAACACAGCGTCTATGAGGCAGAGAATAAAAGGTGTCTCACAGAGATAAGTGCTGTGAGAACTGTTTCTAGCCTTTCGTACGCACATACTTCCCCACATGCAGTCAGAGTTGTTCAGACATTGAAACTCATGAAGAGTTAGTTCAGCTCCAGCTGTAGCTCTAGATTTTTCGATCAGACCAATCTCTGAAGGACTCAGACATGAGAGTGAAGCCTTCATAATCCCTGCAGAACAGAAGATGGTGCTGTTGTCACTGACATGTGCCTTTCAGGTTTTTTTCTGGTGAAAAGAAAGAAAGTGATGCAAAGAGAAAGAGAGGAGAGAAAGTAAAAAGAAAGGTAATTGCCATTTTCTGGATTTTTTTCACTGGAGAAATTTAGAAACTCAAATGGAAGAATGATAAATGCACAAAAAATCAAAAAGACTGTTTAAAAGAGAGACCAGATCTGGTACTTTCAAGAGGTGTAGTACAGAGGGAGGTGTAAAAGCAATTAGGAGAAACAGAGAGTAGCAGCCAGATCATATGCTGGATACACTCTTCCCTATTTCCCTGAAGATGCTGTAACCTAGACTTAGGAAGGTGAATACTGTTTGTTTCCCAATGGCTCTGTAAGGAGGTCTTATTGACCATCAGCACCTGGGAAGATCATGGTCACTGTGTCTCAAGCCAGGCATTTGAAAACAGAGACATCAAAAACAATGGGAATTTTTAAAATATAGCTTTAAATAATCAAGTGGAGAAGGAGAAAGAGCAGAATCAGGCAGGCAGTGAGGAGCTGGAACTGCAGCACAGGCCCTCTCGCACTGAATCACGGGCTGCATGCTTTCAGCATTATCAGGGCTGTGCTACATGGCTTCCTTTCTTTATCTGCATGGGAAAAAACAGCACAGGAAAGAAACAGTAAGGTATCTTTAGGACACTACTGTTAGTATTGTGCTGTGAGATTATTCACATCTGTGAAGAGATTCCAGCCCAAAATTCTTCTTTGACTGAGCAGGACAGCTACATTCACCAGAAACACTCCAATATTCCTGGGCTTTTTAGGATGTTTGCTTTAAAAATAAAGCTGAAGTTCTACTGTTGTAACACTGTAAACATCCCGTGTTCAGAAGCAGCATTTAAAGGCAGCTGATGGAATGCAGTTGTGTCCAATTAAGCATTCCTAATGATGGGAAGTTGCAAATCTAGTATGTGGTTTTTCACTGTGAGCTACAGAGGGGAAGTTAAGCTGGTAAATCTCTAGTTAGACTGACTGCAGTGGAATGGTCAGGATAAGATGAATTAGTAAAAAGAATCAGATATAATCCTTTGCCATCTGTCTTTATTTTGCTAACCTACTTGACAGGACACTACTAAAATCTGCAGTCATTTTTTTACCTGCTTCATGTAGCTGAAGACCATTTTCTGTACAGTCTGGCATTAAAATACTTCCAAGTAACAGCTGGCATTTCTATTTATCTTTTATTGACCCTGATTGCTTTCATTTTAAAAAATAATTTAGGATTTCCCTTTCATTTTTGACCTCTTACCTTCCTTAGGATTCAGAGCTGAGTGGTAAAGATTAAGTAGATTTTATCACTGGTTCTACGGGGAAGCAAAAGGGCTGTTGAAATGTATGTAAGACATGCTTCTCCAGCTTTCAGCCTGAAAAGCATATGTTGATCTGGAAGAAATGTGACAATTGAGAGAATGTCCATATGTTATCCCCGTTTCTCCATAACAGCTTCTGTCTATAGGTCTTCATCTAGCAAATCATGTAAACACAAGCTTATCTCAAAGCCTGAGTATTTTGCTGCCTCTGGATTTTAATGTACAGGGGTTTCTACTGATAATGAACCAGATAAGAGGATCTTCTGTAGTGGGGAAAATATGCTGTAGCTTCGGTGCGAAAATTTACCAGCTGCAACCTTGGGAGCATTTTGTCTTTTTAAAGCTGTGGTGTTGTTGGGTGTAATACTACAGGAAGGTGGATAGAAAAAAATAACAAATATAACCAAAGCAAACCACCAGGACCAATCTGGTTCTCACTTTCTTCCTTGGGAATACAGAAAAATGCCACTTTTGGGGGGAGGGAAGAACGAGGGAGGAAAGAAGGAAGGAAGAGAGGGTGGAGGCAGGGAGGGAGCTTGCACTTCCAATTCCTAGGTATTTTTCTTTGCAAATGTGAAGGTTTGCAAGTCGATGTCTTTCCAGAATGCCTAAGATGAAGAACTTTCTGAACTTTTGCTTCAGAAAATACAGCACTGGTGAGTTGCTTTTCAGACATGATCTGAAGTTTATGTGTCCATTCTGGACACGTAGAGACAGCCTACTAGGTACAAAGAAGTTACCTGGTTTTCAGAACAGTGGAGGAATTGGTCAGACACTGGTTGAGACTAAGGTTATTTCCTCAGTGGGAAGTCATGTTGTGAAAGGTCCACACCACTGCTGCCTTCCAGCTCTCAGTCTTTTACATCAATGGGAAGTGAAAAAAAAAAAAAAAAGAAACGAACCAGGTTTAAAATATTCTCCTTCATTTTGCATAGAACTTTATGCTGGTTTAACTAACCTTTTTTCACAAGGAAAAAAGCAGGAATCAGTTGTGTCAAGATGACATTTTCACATTTTGACTTGTGCGTTCGACTTAAAAGAACTACTTCCAAGTTTATTTTGAATTTCCCATACTAAAAATAACGACACAGAACAAATTAGTTCATTTTAGCTGAGAACAGCAGCTTTGGAAGCATTAGGCAAGAAAAAGCTATAGTGTTTTCAAAACAGCTCCTGATGCTGTTGTCTTTAATGGGGCTGGTTAATCCTCCCTGTTTGCTCATATGCCCAGTGATTCTCTCTAAATGGAAGCCTGCCAGTTATTCTGCAAAACTCCTGACTCATTCCAACATCATTTAGGGCTTTCTTAATTGATTGCAGTGTATCTTCAAAGTAAGAGGAGGGCTCTTGTTTGGTGCTGTAAAAGGTTTGCCAAGAGGTTACAATCTCTAAAGTTTCTGTAGTGTATTTTAAAGATAGTGGGATCAAAGGAAAAACATCTAGATCAGCTAATTTTTAGAAACACTTTACTTGTACAATTTCATTAAGACAGCAGGTGTTACTTAAAATATTTTTCAATTATTAATTAATTAATTTGCCTTGGTCTTGCAGGTTTACTTTGGCTTCTCTTCCTGCTGCCCACAGAGGAATAGTAAAAAAGAGGCATTTATTGTATTGTCACATTTCTTTTTTGCTTCATCCCTTAAATCTCAGCCTCGTAAAAAATTATAATAGTAGTGTTTTACACATTTATGAGGTCTTCCATTAAAAGTCCATTCAAAGCATTTTATAGGCAATAATGTATGAAGCCTCAAAGCACATTGCTGAGGTATTTATTACCACATTTTTACACTCAGGAAAATGTACCACAGTAATCACACAACTTGAAGACCACAATAACTAGTCATCAAGTTTTGGGCAATAGAAACACTTTAATGGAACCCAGCATTCAGAAGCTGAATAGTTTTCTGGAAGTGTGGCTCTGCTCTAGTAGCTGCCCAAAAGTGGAAGCAATCCAAAATAACTCTACATCTTTGAGAATCTTGACATTAAGATGTTTTCTTCGACCTCTGCCTTGTCACTTCATCTAATTAGTTTGGGGGTTTTTTTAATCATGTTGCATAATTCTTTAAGCTTTCCATTGCAGAGGCATAACACTATATTGCGAAAAACTTACTTTCTAAAAAAAAAAAAAAAGTAATTTTCCAGAAGTATTTGATCTTATCCTAGACCCCTTCTGGTTTTCATTGAAATTACTGTGTATATGAATGCTGAGCCAAGCCGTTTCTTTGGAGATTTTGCAATCTTTTTCATGGGAAATTGCTTTTATAACACATGCTCATATTGGAGTTACATTTGTAAGCCCACTCTAGAGACCTTTGACCATCCGTGCTTTTAAAAAAATGGTGTTTCCAGGTCATGGCACTGAGTTTTCCTCACAGAAACATTTAGAAAACAAAACCCAGAGAGAAAACTCCCAACTTTTGGTTATCTCTGCAAGGAAGTTGTCAGATGAACTATCATAATGCCTGTTCCAGATTTAGCATCGTTACTAGGCCAAAATGCATGTTTCTTCTTTACCATTCATATGAGATCCTCTCACATGCTGAAAAGGTCCAAAATGTCTGTGTTGGTACATAATTTTTGACACTAAATGCTTAAATGCTAGCTAGTTCCATGTTCTGGACTGTGAGGCATTCTAAAATGTGCTGCTACTAAGAAAAACAAGTCTAAAAATAACATGGAGGTGTGTGCATGTTTGACTTTGTGTGTGGAAGGAGATTTCTCATCTCTTTATAATTCCATGTAAATATACTCATAGTTTATAAATACTTTCTCCACCTAAACAGCATTGAGACAGATTAATCCTGGACTCTTAAGAGAAGAAAAATTTGTGTAACTTCTAATTTGTGAATCACTGTTAATAAGTAACTTGTTGCAAGATATACTTAGTTGGTCATGGCTTATGATATAAAGCCCAAGCCAAAATCCTGTTCATCCTGGTATGGAGTAATAAAGAGTTAAAACAGAGTCACTTAGATACAGGAAACAACCTAGTTTTTTCAAGAAAATGTTCTTTCACTTTAGAAAGAAAATTAACCAAAAAGGATTATTTTTTTTTTATACTCACAAAACCAAATTCAACCTTTCCTTTATCATAAAAAGTACCCTCATCTGGAAATAAATTTGGTAAGATACATTTCATTAAGCTTTAATAATACTTTTTCATTCAGGGCCTCATAAGTGACAAAATAAACATGAGAGATGAAGGAAGAGGAGGAATATTAAAATAAGGAATCTCGTTCTTAGAAAAGAACCTGACTTTTAAGTCCTGTAATAACTAAGGAAGCCCAGCAGATGGTGAAAGGAGACCACAATGCTAAAGGACTGCCCTTTGCAGTTTGCTCGTTACAGATATTAGCCCTTAAAGGAAGTTACTGACTTATTATTCATAATCCCATGTAAATGTTTAGAAAAATTAGGATCAGAGTTGTTTTGACTATGCATTGTGTCCAAAAATTTAGGTGGGGTCATGTAAGACTGATTTTGACCAACATGGCAAATACATTCTTTTCAGCTATGGAGCTGAGGTTTTCTTTTAAAGCCAATTGACATCAATATCTGTTTAAACAAATCACTTAACTGATAAAAATGCTGGTAGCTGCTTTTATTTTGTGTCTAATTGTTGTTGTGTAAGTATTGTGTTGCATTGTCTTTTTTTTTTCTTTTTCTTTTTATGAGGGGTGTGTTTTGGTCATGCCAACATTTTCATTTATTGTTCAGCTGGTTGCTGAAGATCATATCTGCATTACCCAAAGCTGTAACAAGAAGAAAAAGACATTACATTTTTCAGGCCATATTTGCTGAGTGACAAGACCCTGCAGAGCTCCCTATCTGCAGCAGCTGTCTGTCGTGAGTGCCAGTGAAGACCTGAAATTCAGCAACATGTCTATTGTAATCCTAAGAAATGTACAATTGGAGGCTGACATCTTGTCTTATCTGGTTCATTCTTTAAATATTCTCTCTCTCTAACTTCTATGTCTGGCTTATGTCATAACAAGATAGACCTGAGAGATGATCCAGATCAAAGGCACCCCGATTTTTCTCTGTAAAAGATCAACTATTATGTAAAAACTATCAGTGTTACTGCAGTTTTTGTGACACTTTCAGTAATTAGAATAGGTTGCAGAAATATGAGGACAGAAATGCTAGCAATAGGGAACCCCTTTTTGCAGTGTTATGCAGAAGCACTGGATGACAGGCAGTAGCTCTGAAGTGACAGTGTGACACACCTCTTCCTACTCATTGTTTTGGCACCTAAATCCCATGAGCACCCCAAACACTCCCCGGCCTTAGCACAAGGCCCATAAAAATACATTCCCCAAATAGTTTTCAAACAAGTAGGCTTATTTTATAACATCATGCTGAAAATAAAACTGACACTTTTTATTAGCGGGCATTCTACCATTTTTTGGAGGGAGGGAGAAAGGGCATGTATCTCCTGCTGAGTCACTCTAAGTGGGCTGTTTTAATGGGCACCTTTTGCAGACTTGGTGCCTGTGTCCGGTAGGTGCTCACTGCTCAAGCTTTAAAAGCCTTCTCTAAGCACACTGTATTTTATGGTCTTCAGAATGAACAGCAGTTGCATATTCCTGCCCTCAGCGCAGTTCCCTAAAATGAAGTATCTATAAGGTGCACTCCCAGGGCCACCAGAAATGTCACTCCTGTCCTTTGCAGCAGGCAGGGAAGCCTGACTGGCCAGGGCTGCACTTCCTGAGGGACTGAGTCCCTGTTCTCCCTGCCTCCCTTCTGTCTCCCACCCAGCCTGCAGCAGCCTGCTGCCTGCAGCTCAGCCTATCTGTGCTGCAGGTTTATCCCTTCCTCCGCTTCTCATCCAGCACTTGCTAAGGTGACATTATCCTCTGCCCGAATATCCAAGTCCATGACAACTCCCAGCTGGGCACTTTGGTTTTGTAGCTTCAGTCACATTTGAGACCACAGCATTAAACATGAACATCATAACCTGTGTGAACCTTTAATGTACATTCTTAACATCTGTCTCATTTTAAAGCTGATGTACTGGGTTGAGGGGTTTTTTAATTTTTTTCCCGCTTCTTTTGGGTGCAAGGCTTTTTTCCTCGGCGTATGAAGAGGCTGTTCTTTCATGCCAGAGTACTATACTGCCTCATATGTACACCTGGAAGTGGCCTTGGTGTTGGAGTTCATGCATCGTTCACTCATGACTACAGATGACTGCATTCTGCATGAGTTCTTCAGCCATGTACGTCTGGGGTATCACATCTATTCCCACAGTCACTGCTCTTTTGCTTTGATCTGTGCCTTTTCAATCAGGTCTGCAGAGCGAGTAATTCACTGTAACCTCTGTGTCTTCTGTGCACAGCAAGTTAATATACTTGAGGCTTCATGGAAATATGTATTTACAAATGCTGTATTACATTACATGAGCAAGAACTTATCTGCTCAAGAATATAGTTTGCATCCCGGAACATGGTGCATCCAGGGGAAATAAACTGATATGAATACCTTGTCCTGCTGATAATTCTGAGAGGTCTTTCTTTCATCAGTCACGGGAGGCTTTGGCTTTCACATGTTTCTTCTGTACGTGATTCCTTTTATGGCTACTAGTGACATTAATGGTGCTGCTGCTCAAGGTGTCACAAGATGGAAGCAGACTGAGCCACATTTTCTGTGAGATTGTTTCTCCATTCGAGAACAGAAATGCTACGTATTTTCTTTGTGTTCTCAGGCACAAATAAAATTTCAGGCACTTTAAGTGTTAATTTGACTTTGCCATTTGGTGGCAATGCTGTGGTGATGATTGAAGGGAGTAAATATGAGGATGGATTGCAAGCAAGCAGATCTCTGTTCCCACTGTGTGAGATATTCTGCCCACTTCTTTAAGATCACCCACTGGCCAGAACTCTGAGTAGCAGCCCAAATAGCCAAATTTGGGGTTGAGAGGGGCATTTGTATTCTCCCTATGGATGTTGGGAAATGTTTCCATTTTTTCATTGCTGGTTGCTCTGTACATGCCACAGCAAACCACCAGATGTTGGCTAGCCTCTGGCATATTTGATCAAGACAGAGTATTTCTGGCTTGCTCTGCACAGGCTGCAGCTCCAGAGGACAATTCCCAAAGAAAGTGTCCGTTTCCTGCAATCTGGGTATTGTTATTTCCTGTACATTCAATCTGTTTTAGTAGATCCAGTACTCTTGAAAATGGAGACATTTCCCTCTGACTTCTGACCTTTCAAATAGGGAAAAAAAAAAAAAAAAAGAACTTTCTGTTTGGGTGTATCTCTCTGTTCTGCTGGAGATACTAAAATCAAGCTACAGGTTAGCAAGTGGAACATGTCTTTTTCTAAGGTGTAGAACTTCTTATTAGCTTATGTTATTTATCTTTTCTTTATTAAAACTGGGATAACTAAGTCTCTGCTCTTTCCCACATGTGATTGTTGCATTCTCTGATGATACCAGTCGTCCATACTGCATCTCTATTTGGGAGTTATATCAATGACTTGCACGTATGGGAAAACTCTGGAAGGAAAGTTGTCAGATAGATTGCAAATCCCAGCAGACTCTGGATGGAGTCTGTGCGTCTTAGAACAGGAGGCTTCTGTATAGCTCTAAATTGCTGAGGTTGCTCCCGGCTCTTGGGAGGTCAACAGATGCCTCATACAGGGTACTGCAAGCAATCCCCACACCATTATGGTTTTATTCAGCTCTAGATCCATTCCCTGAATCTTTCTAACTGACAGATGAAGATGGGATCATGATGTATCACAGCTTCTGCCACACAATCTCTGCCTCCATCCCCAGAACATCAGCAGCCATTACACAGATCCCTCAGAGTCCTTTTAATACATCTTACTGACAGTGTTGATGCTCTCCTACCTCACATCTGATCCCAGTGGTACTCACAACCATTTGCATCTGTTCTTTTCCTGGATGTGGTGAGGTAGTTTCTTTCCTTACCCAACAGTTCTTGTCAATACCCCATGTACCAATAATTTGTTCTCACCAAGATAGGTATTTCTTCACTTGTAGCCATTCAGCTGCACACTCGTTTCCAGCTTATTGAAGGTACTTTAGTTTTCAGAAAGGGGTAGGTTGTCTGGCTTCTCAGCATCCATACTGCCTATGTAACATTACTTAACATTACTTAAAAATGTCTTCTTTTTCCATTCCCTCTACTGCTCCAATTATTTTTTCTTTTTATTCTGTAATCACTCCTGGAGGCACAAATTGAAAAGATGGGAATAGATGAAGGCAATTGTATGCCTGGAAGACATCCTCCCTTTCAAACACTTCATGATATGCCTCCTAACAGCTTCATTGCAGGGATGCTAGCAAATATTGCCAGCTCGGCACATGTAATTATTTTTTTCAATTTGTTCTGTTTCCATTGCCTGCATGAATTGTTTGCTTCAAACTTAAAGCCCCATATGTGGTGACAATTCACTGAGTGCAGCAGAAAGTAGAGAATTTGTAGTTGCCAACATCACTGATTCAACCTGCAATTTACTTTGTCTAATGGTACAGGGTCATTGCATTGCTTTAATTCAGCTATGCATGGTTAATATTCCTTTCCATCCTTGGCATAGCTGTAAGGAAGCCTTTGCAACCTAACACATTTAGTAATGTCCTACTGTCTCCGTAGCATTCATTCCCCTATCTAAGTGCTTCTGCTCCCTCGTGGCACAGAGCTCAGAGTTCTGTTTTTGCCCTTTTGCACCATATTAATGTCACTGCTGTGCACCCTATCATGTGCACATTTTTCTCACAGCACTTACAGTCTTCCCTGATGTTTCTGTTTCATATTTATGCATTTGTTTTTGATATTATTTTAGGCTTCCCAGTTCTACCTTCTGAACTAACCATGTCTACCCCACCTAAACTCAACTTTGGCAGTAGCTTTATACACTCCTATAGTTTACTATCAGTGAGGACAGCTTCTCTTTCAGCAGTCTCATTGCACTTTTTTCCCACTTATGAATCTACCACTAATTACTTCAGGTTTTAAGGTTGCATACTCGCATGAGTCAGCCATTTTCTGCACAATTTGGCAGCATACCAATCTATTGTTTCTCCAGCTTCTTGATTACACAACTGTGGGGCAGATACCTTCCCTATGTGTCATTTTTCTGAGGATTGGAAATGCTTCTGAGACATTTCTAGGATTTTGCATGGAATTCTTCCAGTCTGCAGTTGGTATACATCCAGATACTGCAGAAACACTTGGGAGCTATCACCCAGTACAGCTAGCAGCATGAATGGGCTTGTTTTGGCTTCCTATTTACCCAGCCCCACAGCAATGGGTTACATTTCCCATGTGATTCTAAGGAAGGGCTAGCAGAGCTCTATTGCATTTTCTTCAGCTTTGGGACAGAAACCTGATATGAACCCATAATGTCTTCTCTGAATTTCTGATCTTTCGGGAGGTGTAGTGTTGTCTCTTCTTCCAGTCTTCATAGCTATCTATGACACATGCCTGCCTAATCTCTTTTGCCACCCTATCCAATGTCCACACTGGCACTGAATATGAACTTGACAGAGAACCAGGTAGCCAGTGCAGGTTGCTGGCTCTTACCTTCTTCCATTTCCCTCCCCCTCTGGGAGTGCTTCAGTGGCAAGGTGCTCCCTTGCTTCCAAGCAGAGCTACCTTCTCTTCTGGAGTTCACACAGCCTGCCCCAAAAGGAAATCACCGGCTCTTCCTTTGTCATGCTAGGGCAGAGTCTAAATAGTCAACCAGGGAAGGACTGCCGTAATGGAGACTGTGGATTTTGTACAGGAGTCAAAGCAAGAGACAGCTGTGCAGCCTGAAAGATGATCAGAAGATAAAATGACAAAGGCTGAATTTCTAAAGACATTCTAATGTCAATTAGAAGACTGAAATCTTCCTGGCTTGCCCTGCCCCAGAAATTCAGATCAAATCATGCACTGAGTTATTCCCACAAAAGGAACTGGAAATTCAATAGGTCGGATTGTCAGCTAGAATAAGTCCACTGACTCCAGGGGAACTACTCCACTTTCTGTCATCAGAGAACCTGGCCCCATGACTGTGAGCCTCAGATTTTCCACATGGCTGTTTCCTTGGGACTTGCATCATCACCCTGCACAACAAGGAAAGTTCAAGGTCATGGTATAGAAGATTTTTAAGGAGGTAAAGCTAGAGACAAAAAAAAAGTTTATGTTTATGTTTTGCCTCCACAATGCCACCTGGTTCTGTAGACCTGTGGATCGGTATCTTCCTCATGTTCCACATGATTGGTGCCAGATCTCAGTGCTGAGTCCTTCAACTCTCACCAGAAAGGGGGGAAATCAAGGACCCACAGGGCAGCTGTGCTATGTCTTTGCTTCTAGCCAGCCCCATCCTATCTATGATACAATATTTGTGGCATCAGGGTACAGATAAGCAATGCCTTAAAAGCATTGTTTTCCCTTACTGCTGTCTCTTGACCTGCTGTTCATTAATATAGGAAGTAATATCTTTTATCTCAGTCTTTCAGTAAGAACACAAATAATACAATAATATGTATGATTTCTAGGATAAGCAATGCCAATGAGAAGGAGTTTTAGAAATTCTGCCTGAAATTTCCAAAGCATAACTTTCACCCCTAGGCAGCGAGCTTACAGACAGTTCTGTGCATCAATTAGGAGGTGCTAAGTCACCCATTCCGTCTCATGTGAGCTGCTCCATCACTGAGATTCGGCTAAAAATCAGTTAGGGAGAAGAACCCTCAGTGCTGCTATGAAAAAGAATGATCATTACCTAAAGCAGCTCTCCTTGAAAAGTCATGAATTCAGTGATTTACTGATTCTTTCCCTTTACTGACTACTGTGATCTTACTTGTTGTATATCATATTAACAAAATAAGAGCTTTGGTGTGATCCTTTCTTGTCCCCTGCTGTCACCCCGAACATTTTATGTGAGGACTGAAAATCTGAACTGTTTTAAAATTATCAGAACAGCAGGGTTAAAAACTCTTCAAAATGAGCTACTAATTATTGATGTGAATGCTCTTTACATCCGTCTCCTACTAACTATCTCAATGGAATGATTCAATTGAATATTGCTCAGTGAGAAGATCCATTTGTCATACTTCTTTAATTTTTTATCCATTTTTAAAGCATCCCAAAACCTAGCCAGCAATAAAGCAGCAAAAAAATTGCCCAAGGCATCCTCTTAAAGAAACAGTAAGGGCTGGGTTCTGTTCTGCCACAGACTGGTCTAAATTGGTAGCTATTCCATGATGTCAGTGAAACTGAACTGCTGAAATGCAGAGGCGAATCTGGCCCCATGATCTAATTCTGTGATGAAATTGCTAGTGTAAATAAATGACTGTTGCTGTTCAGTGCTTCCCCCCCACTCCCCAAAGTGCTTTAATGAATAATGAATTTTATGAATAAGCGTCAATGAATGACTGAATACATTTTAACAGCCAAACTAATAAGATCATGTTAGAACACTTTCCTTCATGCTCTCCTCTCCTCTGCTGCCTTTCTTTGCTTCCTTGAACCAGAGAACTGCCCTTTTAAACTACCTGTCAATCACACATGAAATTACTACAACCCAGAAGGTAATATCAAACTGGAAAAGTGGCCAGTTTTTGATTCCAGGAAACACATTGCACATTTGTTTTAAAGATCTAACTTAAGTTTCAAGATACAAGTGCTGAAACAGAACAAACCTTTTAGCATTTATTCCTTCCTTCCCTCCACCCTCTGAGATTAAAATCCATTCATTTCAATCAAGTCATTCAGAGGAAGGCTGTAAAATGAATGACATAATTAGCCACTTAATATACTGCATATGGAATTTTAATTCCAGCTGAAAATCAGAGAGGCCTTTCCAAAGCTCTTCACTGAGAAAAAAAATAGTGTTGTTTCAAGACAGCCTACACTCTTCAGTTTAGTGCTACTTTTTTATTTGGGCTTCCTAGTACTCTAAGCATTACCTAATAAACATTCTTGACTCCTGTCAGAAGGGGCAAATATACCCATAGAGATGGAAAAAGTCAGGAAGACAGTGAGGCTAAGGACCTGGTTTTGCCAGGTCACAATTCAATCACAAAGAACAAAGTGACTGTTCCTCTCTTTGAAACCTATGAGGACCAGTTTTGGGACAATTTTCTGAAATGTCTTTCAAGATGCTCAAACACAAAAGTCAAAAATGAAGGCACGCCCAGTTGGTCTGTACTTCTGAAAACACTTAGTCAAACACCCAAAGTCATGTGAATAACATGTATCTTACCCAGCAACAGTTTAACCAAACACCTTCTGAACAAAGCAATGTGATTTTATGGCTGCAGCTTAAAAATTAATCCAAAGAAAGCAATAAAGCACCTCTTGAAGAAGAACTAGAAGGCAACTGGGCAGCTTGCTATCTGATGAACTTGACTGTCTCAGTAACCAGTCCGTCCTGTTCGATCCTGCTGGCCACTCATTTCTGTCCTGCTTGTACTGGCATATTCTGCAGGCTTTTAACCATATTACTGAGTCAGGTAACACTAGAAGATGACCCATTAGCCTGTCAGATTAAACAAGAAACACTAAACAGTAGGTAATAGCCAAAGGGTAGGGAATGGGAACAAATCAACATTACTCAAGGGTTAGAAAGATGTTCCAAAATGTAATCTGTGTTCATTACATTGAGTAAATATACAGTCAAACTCCATTTGCACAAGCCTTGATCACATGAGGTAATAATTTCAGGGGAAAAAAGCCACATTCCACCAATATGGAATTTGTGCAATGAACTACTCTTCCCCACACGTGCTCCTCCCAGGCTTTAGGAGAGATTTCATTTACCTGCATTACTTTCACTGCCCTCTGATGGCTCTCAGATCCATGTGCCCGTACCACAGGGAATGCAGCAAGAAATATGATGGTTATAAAAGCATGTGTTTAAAGTGCTGAAATCCCCTGGCATTGATCTACATCCCAGATTACCTCAATTGTACTACCCTACTTTTTGTTTTGTTTTGTTCTTTTGTGAAAACCAAAACAACAGTATTCAAATATGCTTATCCATGTAAGTCTAGATTATTTCTGTTCTTTTTTTGGTTTGATTTGAATTTTTTTTTTCAAGGATTGAACTGAACTTTATAAACTTGATTTGCTCTTTGGGTTGCATGTGAGAGTTTTTTTCTTATTTTGGTCTGAGAGAGGGCCTGATGAGGAATCTTCTTATCCAGACTAATAGAAACTTTTGAGAGTTCCCTCATACCACATCATGCCAATCCCATGCACTTTATTAGTTGCATAACTCCAGTCACTGCAACATTATTCTCAGCCTAACCTGGCATACCTCATTAATGGGCGAAAAATTTAAAGTGAACGTGCCCAACAAAGCAGAAGGATGTCTCTAAGGTCAACTGCCACACACGAGATGAAGGTGTGCGCCAAAATTTTGAGTCCTTCTTCCATGTTCCATAGGCAGTTAGAATCAACAGGGTTGTTGGTTCTTTGGCAGAGAGGCATGGGCCTTGCAACACCACTGGAAGCCCCTTCCCAATTCCCAGCCTTTCAGAAAATTAGTGAAGGAGCCTAGGCCTGCAGTTAAGAGTCACATGCCTTTTTTTTTTCTTTTTTTGATTGCTACAGAGGATTGATTGGGAAAGAGAAGGGATCAGTCTGGTTTTTCTAGTATGCCAGCTCTCAGCTGCTTGGGGACCTGGTGCTGAGGCAAAAGCCATTGCTCTGATCCTTTGTGTAACCAGGCTGCTGGCCTCGAGCCCTGGCACCCTGTTAACCTCTGGAGCCCCACCCTAGCACCCTGTTAACCTCTGGAGCCCCACGGCCTCTCACCTGGCAGCTCTGCAGCACAGCCCTCAGATGCTAAGCATGAGACCACATACTGAAATGCAAACGTTTTATTTTTAGATGTTAATGAAGGTCCCCTGGCTTCATATAATGCTCAATAAAATACACAAGCAAAGGTCTGCAGACAGTTAAGTCATCTCACTGCATAGTTACATTGTACAAGGCATCCAAAATCATCCTTTCCAGCCTGAGCCAACACAGAGCCTGGCATCCCGCTCTGACAGTCAGCATATTTGGAAGCCAGTGAGGGACTCACCACTAATGCCTGGCAGTTTTGGAAGTGCAATATTACATAGACTTTAAAAATCTGTCTCAGAGTGTCTTGCTTCCACGCACCGCTTTTTTTCTCCTTTAATTATTTGATGTTTTCAGCAGCAGGAAACACCCCCTGCCCTTGGAACAAGAGCAACTGTGTCACAGAGATCATGGTCCCTTTAAAGTTCATGTGGTTACAACATTGCTGTCCCACTTCTCCCACGAACTGTGTCACTGCACATCTGGTCTGACTGCGCCTGTTTTCTGCATGCCCTTTCCTGCCTAGGGATCACCTTGAGCAGATGTCACCCACTATCCAGCAGCTGGTGAGCAGCCATGGTGGCACTGGTCCAATGAAGGAAACTGATGAGCCATCATGTTTCCCCATCTAATGCCAGCAGGGCCCTGGCTTGATTGCTCTCTCGAAAATGCTGCATCCAGATGGAAATTCCCACTTGGAGAAAACTCTCCAAAATGCATGTACCCATAGGACATTACTGGGCAAAAACAAGAAGAGGAGGCTGTTTGTCTCTAACGTCTGCCTCCTCACTAATTTGACTCCAGGCCTCGTTATTCCTGTTGTGCTCACTGCAATAGCTTACACTGTCAACAGGAGGATTTATTAAGGCACCAAGCACTGACTGACTCAGCACAGTCAGAGCTTAAGAATTCCCTGAGGATGGATGGACAGAAGTCAGCAAGGAGGACAGCATCACCAGCATTCAGCTCATAATGTCTGCAGGGGGAAGCTCTTCCACAAAATACAATACAGGAGCAGACTATTATAACCTGCTTTTCTCAGCTACAACCTCACCCTCATCCTGGACAAAGATTGGAGGCTGTTCCAGTCTGACTGGTGTTTAATACTCCCTGGCCCACTCTGTGAGATGCAAGAGACATGCACAGTGGCAACTTGAAGGTTCAACTTGCTGCTTTTCCACAGTACTGAGTCTTGACCTACAGACCACACTTGCCACCTTTGCACCACACTTCCTGAGTGGGTTAGAACACAGACCTTCTCTGCTCCCCTCCACATTACAGACCTGCCACAACCTCCTGATATTCCTGCTGAAGAAGACAACAAATAAAAAAACTTGTGGCATATCTTCTACAAAACACACACTTCTCATAATGGCAGGTGTAAAGAAAAGATTTAGAAAAGGTGGATGAGATAGTTTGAACACTGCTTAGCTGGGAGGACATTATTTCTGCATATGAGCTGCCATTTCAAACATGCTGCTTTGAGTGGGATTTGTCTCACTCTGCTTTAGATATCTACATCTGAGCCAGTCACCTTTCATATTCAGTGCAGAGAAACAGGCATGTCTCTGGTGTGAATCATCTGATTTACTTTATACAACCCCTTTAGACTAAGATGAATCATACTCGAGAAGTGCTTATTTTTCTTCATTGACTATAGGGAATCAAGATGAATACTCAGATACAGACACCTACATTTGGTCAGATGACTCTTACCCTGCACCTGCTGTGACACAGCTTCAGGTAGCATCCTCCACACAGGCAATCATTACCCTGCCTCTGTCTGTCACTCACCCATGCTGTAGCCTACAACCATGGAGATTGCTCACTCAAGGTCCCACTCCAAAATCTGCTATGTCCCAAGTTAGCACAGGGATCTGAACAGCTGTCTTTGCTAGAAAAAGTAATGGGGGAGATATCTGGGGAAAGTATTATTATATTGAAGGAAAACCCAGAATGGAAAGGTAGAATTGGAATAACATGCATGGAAAGAATTACCATTATTGTCATAGAAGATGGGAACCCATTAAAGATATTCAGTACAGGGTGGGGGCTTGGGAACAAACAAAAAAAAAAAAAGATATCAACTATCAGCAGCTTTTGAATTTCTCACAAAATCCCCACATTCATCCCCACAGGACTCTGTGAAGGCAGGCATAAGGCTGCACTCACAGCACTGGAGACCTGATGTGCACTGAGCTCAGGGAAGTGGCAGATTGTCTGTTGGCATGGCTTTCCATGTACATGAGAACGGCCATGCGAACCAGTGATCAACGGCCTATCTCCCTACAACAGATATCCATTTCAGTCCATAGCCATCAGCAGACTGTGAATTCCACCGAAGTTTAGCCCTGGTTCAGTTATATCCATCCTACATTTGTATGGTACTCTTATTTACCTTCTTTTATTCCTATCATCAGCTATATGCTGCTTATAGTTATTGTGAACAAGCTGGTCAGAAGGCATCATTGAGAACCAGCTCATCTCATGAACATGATACCCAACACATACTGTGCTTTTTCACTGAAATCAATCAGGAATATTACCTTGCTTGGGATAACATTCATTACCCACAACAGTTTCCTTGACCCATCAAGGCATTTTCATAGACATCCTATCTGGATGCCCTTCAGGTTCAGAAATCTTCCTGCCTCCTGTCTGGTTCACATCCATGCCCTCAAGAGCACTCACCATCAGAGGTGTCCAAAAATAAAGCATACACCTCTCACATGAGGCACATACTAGCCAGAAATAACTAGTGCTTCCATTCAGTGAGGCTCTCTGACATTTGGTCTTCCAAGCTTTCACTATATCCACCTTCTGCAGCCACGCAGGGAAACAGTCACTTGCTCCTTGTCCTGGTCCAAGTCTCCAGTGAGAGATTTCCTAAGTCAGGGGCATGGGAGGACAAGCTGGGTTTCTGCAACTGACATATCGAGCCATAGCACTGTTGATATCCATTAGCAGAGACCTATGAAATGTCCAGGACAAACATGAGTTTTGGATAAAAACAAACAAAGCAGATTTTTATAACATGGACGAAGTATTAAAAGATCGTTTTATTTTTATAAAGACAATTCAAAACATCTGGAATCTCAAATAAGTCTCTTTATACACTGTTCTAACCCAAGCGCTCTAATATTTATGGAATTTTCCCTGCACGTCACTCTGAGCTGACTGGTTGAGGTGAACCAGGCTTTTTTTCCTGTGTTAGGAGAAACAGCTGGATACAGAATGTCTCCTTTGAGGCGGACAAACACAGTTAGCTGACATGCCATTTTTTAATGGGAACATTTGGCTGACCAGCCATTCCAAAAAACAGGCCTGAGTTTCTGATAATCTGGCATCACAAAAAGACATGTGATACCCTTCTTCATGGGCCTGGCATAGCTCCTCCCATGCTATCATAGTGTCTGTCAGTCTCTCCATGCAGCTTATGAGTTGACTCACCTGTACATGACTCATTTCAAACTCTACTCTGAAAACAAAAGGCTCAGTGCTGGGTCTTTAGATGTGCTAGTTGCTGTCAGTGCTATTGCTTTCTTTTTCCATGATGGAGGAAGACGAGTGAAGCCAAGGCAACAATGTCCTTCAGACTGCAGCCTGAAGACCTGTGCTAACCATCAGAAAGCCACACCTTCCTAACTCAGTATTTCCGTGGGCTGCGGCTGACTTTCTCTGCTTACCACAGCAGGAAGTTGACACCTGCCCAGAATACTGAGCATTTGGCTTAAAAAGCACAAAGTCATGGGGAAATGATGATTAACAGTAAATTACCGTAGAATCCAGTCCCCAGGGGAGTACCTGCAGACAGCCTAGCAAATTGGTATGGATGTGCATTAGCTTGCCAGACTGCATCCAGGGCTAATGCAATGGAATACTGCTGCAGCACAAATAGAGGCAGGGATATTGCCTAGTCTTCCAGTGACCAGTTTTAGTGAGCTGTATCAGAGTACCATGGATCAAAACCACTCCTGTTATGTTGGCGTGCTTAGATCAGGTGAAAGAATGTGATGTGTCATATATGTGCCAATCTCTGAGGGTTGCTTGCTTCAGACAGTCAGATTTAAAAGCTGGGCAGCATACCCTCTGAAGCCTTTCATGCTGGCACCAAATATGGAAAGAGGACATAAAAAATGAAACTTATATGGGGCATTGTATACTGTCATCAGTGTTGTGAGGGTAATTCTATATTCACTGAGGTCAGTGGTGAGGTTCCCATTGCCTTCTTTGGGTGCACAGGCAGGGAGTGCTGAACTGCGCCCAGAAGCAGGGAGGAAGCACTATTGGAAAGCTGATAGGAAGTGCAGAGCTCAAGGGCAAGCTGGCATGCACCTCCTTGAGCTGCAACTACTTGGTGACTGTAAGCAGTACTCTTGTGTGATAGAAGTTTTAAGGATTCAGATATCACTGGGATTTTCAAAGCTTAGCTCTCAGTGCTACAAAAGATCTCAACTTGAAGCTTTCTGGGACTAGGAGACAGTTCATTCACAGAACCATAAAAATTCAAACCTGTTCAAGAGCTGACCTTCATTTGACAATCTTTTTGAATAATGACACAAGCAGTCAGGATAGAGCAATTGTGTTTTCAAGGCTCTGTTTCTGAAGGTTTTGCCATGTATTTAACTTTACCTCAGAAAACGCCCTTTGCAGCAGACAGGAGTCGTGTGTTATATATAGAAACACTTGATAGTAATAGACAGAGAGGAGCCACGGGTCTGAAAGCAGGGAAGAATCCGGGCTTTGAAGGAAGATTTGGGGCTCATCTCACCTGGAGAGAAATCTGGGGTCCATAGTAGGTAAATGGAGGGAAGGAGGCAGTCTTCAGAGGAATGAATTACAACTTGTCTCAGAGAAGGAACTTCTTTACTTCTCCTCGCCCTCCCCATAATGCTGGTCCTGCTGTGGGGGCTTCTTCTCCCTCAGGGAGACCTACAGCACAGAGGCAATCTCCCTCAAGAAGGCAACCACAGCCCTGTGCTGGTCTCTGCAGCAGCCAAGAGGCAAAAGCAGCTACAGCTGGGATCTGTCCTGCTTCTGGCATCCATGTCAAGCCCAGCTGCTCAGCTGGGGCCTTGCTCTTGTCTCTTGCCAGGCTGGTAACCTACAGCCAAACACCCCTTAGTTTGGATAGCAGTACTCTCCACCTGCCTCCAGCATATGACCCTGTCCCAGTTTTGGTTTACTCTCATGAACCACATTTTTCCTGCCTTCATCTTCCAGCCCTCGCTGCGGAGCAGCAGCATAGGGTCAAAGGTAGAACAAACCCCCATCACTATCCGGCTCCAACCTCAGTGAGCACCAGGCTCCGAGGAAGCTGAGATGCAGACCAAGCAGCTGAACAATGGTTATTTCTATGTAGGATTCAAGTGTCAGGAGACTGAGGGGAAAGCCAGTTCTGACGGCACCCCAAGACAGCGGAGCACATGGTCACTCCTCCCTAGGGCTGCCGCTGTAGTGGGTACTCTGTGTTCTCCCACTGAACTGAGCCACTGGTCACTTGTCTGTCAAGGGTAATGTTTGGCCATGACAGCTGGAGACCAGGCAGGTGGCACGTATAAGGGCAAACAGGCACTGGGCTTAGGCAGGAGCGCCAGTTCCCTTGCAAGTGTATGCACATGGGCATGTGAAAACGCTTCACCTGAAGGGCTTGGTTGTTTCCTCGCTGCTAACGCAGGTTGTCAGATCAGGGTTCTTGGGAATCTCTCTCCTGCCCTGCAGCGCTGGCCTAGCTGCAGGCAGGGACTGCCTGCCTCTGTCGGACCCCAGCGAGCACCTCCCTCCCCGCCGCCTGCCTGCCCATGGCTGCTTAAGGAAACAGCTTGCCGTGGAGTGCTACGCAGGAGGCAAATTCCAGCACTGGGGTCAAATTCCTCAAGCGAGGAATCTGGAAGTCCTTCAGTACTGGATAAAGACTGCAAAATAACAGAGCTCTCAGTCCCCTCAGCAGAACTGAACTTTAACCAGCAGAGTGGCTTTCTGCTCGGTCAGTGGGTTGCATGAAATGCATATGACAGTGATAAATTATCATGAGCAATTTGTAATGGTCCTTGGCCAAAATTAAGTTACTCACAAAGTGATTTCTTAGAATGACTTCTTTGCTTGCTCTTCCTGAACTATTAAATTACAAGTCTGTGATTAATTACAACAGCAAACTTAAAACTGTCACCTCAGAACAAAAGGTCTTTTTGATAGCAGATGTTTACTTTCAGCTGAAAGGGCACATGCTCGAATTTTGTTAAGTATATCTCTCTTGCATTTTAATTCTTCAAGTTGAAAATATCAGCTGGCTGCACGGAGAAGCAGAAAGGTGAAAATGTCATTGGATAAAACCCCTGACTATTTCTCACAATTGGCACTAACAAATGTTTTCCGGAAGCCAGAGGTCACTGCATGCCCAGTCCTACAGCTTTTGGGCATTATGCTGAAGTTATTGTATAAAACTGGAATTCCTCAAGCAAGGTCAGATAGTTTATCCCAAATGTTAGCAAATTCCAACAACTGATCTAACACAGATGCTTTCATTCCCTTCAGTGGGATACTTCAGAGGCAGAGAAGGAGGGGTTTTGAACAGGGCTGCTGCTTTCTCAGTGCATACAAACAGCAATCATGCTGCAGATGGGCTTTGTGCTTCACCCAGATCTGACTGTAACAGCTGTGACTCTCCCCTAAAAGGTAATAAGCTCCATCTACATAGGTATATCGTTTTTTAATACATAGGGCAGCGGGAAACACTAGCTGCACTGTCACATAAGTGTTTTTGGAAGAGGAAAAAGAGCTATTCAGCATTAAAGATTCAGGAATGTCTGTTGACATATTAAGGAAACAACCTCGGGGGACAGCTGACACGGCTCCAAGAAGCATTACCAAGGGAACAGTGACGCAAATGTCTTCCATTTTTACAGGCTGGCAGCTCGCCAGGTTCCCTCGCCTGATGGCTGATGTAATGCTAATCCCTATCTGGGTTAGCACTCGGATATCAACCACAGCAGCTCACTGTGCTGCAATCAATATAGCACACTTTTTATAGAAGAGCATATAAAAAAAATTCTGCTCTAATCTACTAGGAATATGTACAGTAGAGTAATAGCAGGGGAAATCTAATGGCAAGCCTGGAGCTCGCCCAGCTTGTGCTTTTGCAAGCGTGCACGTGTGTGCGCAGGCTTGTACATAAACACATCTACACCTCAAATAATGGCAAGTCCAGGCGAGGGCCACACATTGAGAAAGGGCTGGCTGTTCATCACGTACAAGAAGAGCCTTCCAATTCCTTTATTAAGTGACGTACTGGCAGAAGAAAACAAGCAAAATGGGACTGGAAAACAAAATGGGCAGTCAGTCATAACATGGAATAACATGGGTGTTTCTGTAATAATGACAACATTTTGTAGTTCTGTGAGTACCAGGTGGCTCTTTGAGGATTAACAAAGCCTCATAGAACACCTCTACAGGGTAGACAGCACCAAGTCAGAGTGAAGGACTCACTAGCAGTCAAAACCCGCCAGCCCCACACTCGGTATGTCCATTCCTTCATAGTGGTCACCAACAACAGCTCCTTAAGACAAGAAATTAGCAAGAAAGGAATCCAGGGATCCTCAATTGCCATGTAATTATCTGTGTAGCAATTTGGCTTCCTCATAAAAGAAGAACTTTGAAGACCTGAGCATGGGTTTGCTGCTAACTGATAATGTAGCTTCCTGCATTTCCTGTAAGGGATAACTCCCTGGCAGTTTATTTCGCAGGGTACTGGTGTCATAACTGTGACAGCACCAAAATGTGTTCTTGCCCCAGATAAACTTTGTGTATAACAAAGTAGATGAACTCCAGCCTTATCTAGCACCTGGTGTGAGGAGGACTTATGCAGGGCAATATATTGTTTTCTTCTATTCCTCTTTTATCAGACTATATTCAAGGGAAAATTTAGGAAAACACTACTTTAAAATAGAAGGTGATATTCCAGTAATATTATTAGTCCTTAGGTTAAATCCTGGCAGATGTGGGAATAATATTAACCTCATCATGGGTTTCCTAAGGGGCTCAGCTTCACAGAACAGCCTAAGAGATGTGGAGGTTAAAAAGTCAATACTGTCAACTACATCCTTCCCCAGGCCATGCTCAAGGCAACCTTTCTACAGCAGCTGGTGGTGTCTGGACTGAGTCACTGCCCCTACCTTTCATTGCAGCAAAAATGAAAGAAATAGGTGTCATTCATTTTAGCCCATACCTACTCAAGGAGCCACATGGCATGAAGCTCCCCGGAGATGGTCACCAGCACCCACCAGTAACCACACACATTTATCAGGTGTTCCCATGCATTTCCTTTGCCAGGATCTGCCAGGGTACAATGCTGTTTGTGGCCATCACTCCTCCCTCTGCTCTTCATTCCCCGCCTACAGGGTCCTGGCCACAGGAGCAGTAGCTTCAGGCAGAGCTGACTGTGGGACTGATGGGGGGGTTTTGCTTGAGAGGAAGGTTTCTGTATCCCTACAGCAGGGAGAAAGGCTCAAGGAGCAAAACACGGAAGGAAGAGTGAGACAGGAGGTACAAAAAAGGGCAGGGCAGGTGTGGCGAGAGAAAAGCAGGGAGAAGACAACATTTGGCTTCATAACTTCTTCCCATATTTCAATACCTTTAGTCCCCAGAAGCCATGGCCCCCTTCAATCCACTCATTCAGCTATGGATGCGCAGTGCTCCCTGGCCTGACATCGGTTCCTCTGCCTTTAGTTTTCAAAATACACTCTAAGTGAATGCATGGTCTTGTTACAACAGCCTCATAAAGCAGACCAGTTAAGAGCATTAATATAATTATATTACACTATCTCTGATTTGTGAAGAGGTGAAATGTTTGATTACCAAAGAGCTCCCTTCTTCAACGAAGAATTTAGCTGAGTTTGCTTGCATGTAAGCAACAGGGGACACAGTATATTTCCCTTCCAAAATAAAAAGGAAGAGGCAAATAGCTTAAGCAAAGACACATTTTAGCACACCGTACACATTTCAGAGCTCCAGACGTGCCCTCCCTTTGCAGCACATACACATGTAGCAGAGAGGGAACTGTAAACCCCATTGAAAAAGATGACCTCATGGAATTATGATGCAATCTCAATGTGAAAGGAAAATCCAAGTCCTTTCCATGCAACCTACAGGACATTTGCACAATTTTCAGCATAGTGCTTGTATTTCCTTAATATTTGATGAAATGCTTAAGAAAAGGCATGTTCTAAAAATGTTGATATAATTACAGTTTGTTGTGCTTGAATTCTGAATGGAGAACAGTCTCCATTATTTTTTCCACATGCTCGTACTGCATTATATTAAAACCATACTCTTCTCTGACAGCCATGTTGTGTGCTTTATAAACACTTGCACAGTTGGAAACATTGATGTGTAGCAAAAATCTCACTGCCAGCAAATGCAATGTGGAGAACCTTCTTTGTGGCAAATGGTCTGCATGCTGATCATGTGAGGAAATCACCAGGGGTCATGCATGAAGGACCTGGCCAAGGGACCTACTCTGCATCTGCATGCAGCTCAACAGAGTTCCTCAGGGTCCAGCACTGCCGAGTGGAGTGCTCGCCTTTCCAGAGGACACAAACGTCAGTGAGAAGACTCCAGACAAGTTAATACTCTGGTCTAGGTGGAGTTTGTATGCTTGTATTTTAAAACACAAGATACATATCAGTTAGTGTCAGTGCCCTGCAAGGTTCATTGCTTTCTCAGCTTTTCTGACGCTTGTGGTGGGGTCCAGTAGTCTCTGACAATCTAATTAATGTGACTCAGACATTATCACACAATCTTTCTTACTCTAAACACCCTATACTTCATTGCAGCACTCCTAGAATTAGTCAGAGAACTCCAAAAAGATCATTGTAGTATTTTGCTTTAAAATGTTAATTCAAGGCTGATGTTCATAATCTCTAGTGACCAATTAGTAAAGCTAGGTGGTTTTCAGGGCAAAATCATTAGACAAAACTCACAGGAATGAGAAAATGTCATCTTTTCATTCACAGAGCAAACATGGTCCTGTGTTTTTAGTGCAAGAACGATGCTTATTCAGGCCAGCAGCAACTGGGGATTTCCACATTTTTCCTGTGCATAAACAAAATAAACTTGGGGTGTGGATCTGTTTCCAGTTCCAAACCCTCTGATTCCCTTCCAAAACGAAAGCCCTATCAGCTGCAAAATATACTCCAGTTCCCACCTGGAATAATATGTTCTCTACGTGCAGAGCTGGAGTCAGGCGGCAAGGCTGCATTCTGTGAACCCTTCTCATAGCCCTGTGAAAAGCAGGACCTGTGCTCCCAGTCAGGTGATGGGACCACAATCTGAGCAGGCTGCCTGGTCCTTCAGCCCATGTCTCTCAGAACAGGGCTGTACCCATACCCACATATTCTGCTGGATGGACACCTAGGGTCCTCCAAGTGTGTAATGTGCGGGCCACACAACACAGAAGTCCTATTCCTAGAGGTAGTGAGGAATCTGCTTTAGCCCAGGGTTTCTTTTCATACTCCTACACAACCATGAATTAGCTAGATAGGGACTTGCCTGTTCTATTATAGTAAGTTTCACACAAAAGTAGAAAAACAATAACCTTGGTCTTAACAGCAGCCTCTGCCTCTGAAGATGCATTTCTTAGTGGCAAGATGCCACTGAAAGCAAACATTTGGCCTTACACCTTTAAGTGAAGGCGCAGCCTGCTGAAGAGCTGAGCTGAGACCTGGCTTGGTGAACATTGCCCAATGGTGTGTTTGAGGAGGCCAGAGAGAATGACACTCTTTATCCAACCCATTAGGCGTTCATGCTCTGTCCAGCTGCGTGCAACTGCACCACTGAGTCACTGACCATCAGAGGAGCTGTGCTCAGATCTGAGTAGCTGGCATCACTTCACCCCTGGGTCATTACAATATTCAATTATGGCTCTGTGCTTAAGTGACACATAGATACGGGAATTGAAAGCACAAGCTCCTAACCTCTGATCCTGACTTTACAACAGAATCCCTTGGTGGCTTTAGGCAAGATACTTTACATCTCCGTCTCGGTTTTCCCATTTGCAGAAGGGGACTAAGAATACTCAGCTACCTACTCCACAGGGAAGTCCTGAGGATCCATTGCTTAATGTAAAGTGGCTAGAAAATGAAAACCTGCATGTAAGTGCCAAGCGTTATTACAGTTACCAGGTTTAGCCTCAATTTTTGAGACTTGCTTTCCTCTTTGAAATGAGAAGTGTTCCTTTTAGTCAATAAAGATTGGTGTTCTGCACCACATTTTCTACAGAAGTGGGAAGGCACCTTGGGAATATGAAACAAAAGGAGAAAAATGTGTCCCCTTGGATCCCAATCTACCTTTCACATCCTCTCAGGAAATTCTTTTGAAAGCGTCCAACACTTGGTGCAATATACTGCAGGCACAAGGCAAAAATTTTACTCTTTCAAGAATGTTTTATGAGCCCCAAGAATAAATCATCTCTAGCAGGGGTGGTGAAGCATAATGTTGAGAGTCTGTGATTTTCCCCACAGGTAGAGAAATCATTCTAAGCTTTTCTCCAATTTGTCCATGAAACTTTGATAAGAAAATACCGAGGGCTGTTCTGGCACATCGCTAGGATATGTACATTAAGACAAACCGAGGGGAGTGTTTTGATTAACCAAATTATTTCCCTCAGTCTCAAATGATTCAAATGTTTGATTTTAAGTGACATTACTTTCATGGCAATGAACTCAACATTATGCTGGATCAGCATCTTTAAACATACTGGCATAACTGCATGATGGTCATCCTAACACAAGCTGCACTGAGATTACAATCTGCAATAAATGAATGCAGTAAACAAAAGGACAATTTCAATATTTGCGAATGCTAAGATTATTGGAAACAAAGGAAATAATTCTGTCATTCCAGAAAAAAAAAAAAAGTCCTTTTATAATTGTTCTGTAAAAGCCCCCTGCCATGAACTGCTGCCACTCCTAAGAATTTAAAGCATGCAGCTAATGCACATGGCTCTGCTTCCAACTTCATTAATATGAGATTTTGGCACTGCAGGAGCACCTCCTGTGTGTGCTGGATCCACTTCTGGCATAAGCACACCATTATGTTTCTTTTGAATTAGTCAAAGCACACAATGCGGTGTTTATGCCAGTTTTATGCTGACTGGAGGACAGACGTTACCTGATTCGGTACAGTGTCTGCCAGAATTTGTCAAACATATCTGAACCAGCATAGTAAGTTTGTGCTTGTTCAGTGCTTGGCAGCACATGGCTGTGATGTCCTGGTCCAGCACAGGATATTTTTTATGCCAGATTTTCTATCGCATTAAATTGTGATATAAGACATAGAGTGCAGTTCCATGCCTTGCTTATGTTAACTTAGATGTTCTGCCTCTTTACTTGAAGGTGTTGATTAACTACCATACATATAACAGAGATGATACTGTTCCAGAGAAAAGGCTCTCCTTTCATGTCTACTCCTGGGCTCCAGGCTTCTTAGTGGTGCAGCAATTGCCAGGTCTGTCTGCCTCCTGAATGTAAAACCATTATGCCTCTCTTCAATAAGTAAACGAAAGGCACCAAGTAATTACACGAAAAGCAGGCAAAGAAATGGAGCATTAGATCAGAAGAGAAATCTGCTATCCACTCCTGCTTTTCTCACCCCATTGAGTGGTGTGCAGGACCAAGCCACCCTGCACTCTGAGTTGCTCCACTTTCAACAAGTATTGGTCAAATTCTGCAGGATCAGAGCCAGCTTTCAGACGTGCCGGCAAGAGGATTCTGCTAGGATCCTCTCTTCCTCATCATCCCTCCCAAGCAGAACAGAGCCATTTGTAGCAAAGTGGGTGGGGAGGGCTCAGAAATCTTTGAGCCCCTACAGCTTACCCAGGCGACACAGAGGCCAGCCACATGTACACTGGGGATGTCAGCATCCCAGCTATTTTCTAGAAACAATTCCCACTGAAGGGAGCAGTTCTTCAGACAAAGCCTTATGACACATCCGGGTGACTTTTAGGCTCTTTTCCTTTTCTTCTAATTACTTAGTCATGGAACCCAGAATAATTAGCCATAAGTGGTCAAAAGAGCCACAGAAACAAAATGCCTCTTGGGACATTGCAACACAATACTGAGTTAGTAAAAAGGAACTTCATTAACCTAAGAACAGTGTGAGTCTCTTTGTTTCACCTGCTTTTTCCCATGTCTTATTTCTCCTCCTTCCACCTCCTTTTTTTCTGTTTTCTCCATGGCATTTTGTCCTATTTTTCTTTGCATTCCCTCTTATAAAACCTCTTTTCTTTTCTTGTTCATCATGACACTCCTTTTGTTTACACAGTGGTTTTACCTACTTCTCTCCTTTTTTCCCTTGGTCATTCCCATTCATCCCTGGCCACTGCCCTCCTGTTTCTTTGTTCTGTCTCTGTAGTTGCCCCTTGCTCTTCTCTCCACCTCAGTTATCCCTGTCTGATGTTTTCTTTAATCTTGCCTTCCTGAGGAAATTAAGTTCTCTCACCTTGAATCTTACACCTTCTTAGTCCCCATTTTTGCAGTCCTTGCCCTCCTTACCCTGTGGGTTATTCTCATTCCCTTGCACCTCACTGCCCTGCAAACTTTCTGTATCCTTACCCATTAGTTACTTGGCAAAATGTCTTTCACAAGCTATGGATGTCATTACAGCCACAGGAGCCACAGCCATGGGAGTGATGTTTACAGAAGCAAGACTGGGCTGAAAAGAAGCTCTGCTTGTGCACTAAGTTAACTCATGGAGAGGTTCTTAGTTTGGCTTATCAAAGGGTGGATCAGCAGTCAGGCAAATCCCGAGTTTATCTGTTTGTCCTTTGGATAGCTATGCCTCTTTTGTCATTGTTACTAATCCTTTCCCACTTTCCCAAAGAATGTTGTCAGTGCTGCAGAGATGAAGGGCTGCTGGTTGCCCCTTCCCTTGCCCCTCTTGGAAGTGGGGATGATTGCTGTGGTCGAAAGCATGCAGTAGCAGAGTCAGATCCTCTCTTCCACTTATGTTGGTATGCAGTTTGGAGCTGAGTCAGCACTTTGGATGAGATATTCTTTCCTGTGGCTGGAAGTTGCATCAGAAGTTCACCAGAGAGGACAGCTGAGCCACCAGGCAGCAGCCAGCAGCGCCTGGTAGGCTGCTTTTGCACTCCCTTCATGAGCTTTACCCAGGTAGTTCCCTGCCGTGCTGTGAGCTGATCCACAGAAAGGACAGCTGTGCACAACCAGAGTGCTAGAGCTGGTCACTAGCCACATAGAAATTGTGCAGAATGTGCTTTTAAGTTGCTGTGATGAATCCCCTGTGCCCATGGCCAGCCTTCACACTAAATGTTTCTTCACAGTGAAGAAGTCTAGAAACAACCCGGACTAACTCCTTCCCAAGGGAACCATCAGTAAGTCAACAAAGTTGCACTATAAATGCATGTGTCCCATTGTTAGGGGTTGGAGAGACAAAATTGACATGGATTTGTCAGGAACACCCACAAAGATCCCTAGACACAGAGCAGCCAAGTTTAAAGATCCAAAGGCCAGTGTCTTGCAACAGCAGCAGCCAAGCACGGTCAAGCAACAAATGAACATTTGCTTTTCTGCTTCATATCCTTCCCAGTTCTTTCCTCAAGAAACACAGAGGATTAATAATTTTGGCTGCCGAGCCTGAGTTCACACAAACACGTATGAAACAAGCAAACAATATCCCCATTAAATTCATGGAGAAGCTCAGAGGCTGGAACAACTCACCTCCAAGGGTTTCACCCAAGTCCCACAGGAAGACTACGGTGGAGCCAGAAATAGAGCCCAGACCTCCTGACTCCAAGCCCTGGGCCCTAACAAAAACACCAGCTTTCCTCCACCAACCCTCTCTTCATACACTACATTGACCAGACTGGAAAAGGCATTCAAAATAAATAAAACTTGCTTCTCGCGCCAAGTTTTAAAAAACATTTTCTTGTCATGGCTGGTTGTTTTTCTCCTGCTAGACATTAGGCAGTCTCCAAGAGTGAGACAGCTCTCCTTTCTTCTCCAGGAAACACAGTTGTCTCCCACATGTTTCACTCAGTGTAGCTCAAAGAAATGTTTTAGGAAATTCCCCCTAATTCAGTGAAATTGTTAGCTTGGCAGTGGTGTGCTGGAAACAGGACTGAAAGATTGCCTTGGAGCTTTTTTTTTTTTTTTCCTTTTTAAAGTGTAGAGGAGAGCTCAGGCTTCAGACAGGCTGCTGATGAAGACAGAAACTCATGTTACATAGGAAGGATTTGGCAGGCCCAAACACAGAAATTTCCAGAAGTGTTTGCGTGGCAACAGCTCTGTGCCAATCCTCATTTTTTAGCTATTCTGGCTGGACGCCCAGCCGACAAGAAAGTCTTGTATCTCCGTGCAGTTCACTGGCTTTCCTGAGGAGTTTCCATACTGCATGGCAACATTGGATAATCTCATTTGTGAGCCAGAAAAACTCCTGCTACTTACACTGTTACTAAATACCAGATGTGCTTAATAAAGAGTAAGTGGAGCCAAACCTAGGGTAATCACATAACCTATCATTAACATTTTCTAAAAACAAAAAAAATGCCATTGGAACAGCAGATTACTGTTTAGCTTTGTTTGCTTTACGCCCTGTTACGGGAACCCCTGGGGTGCTGGGAAGGGAGCACGGCAGGAGCAGACAGCTCTGGCACTGCCGATGACATTGTTTACAATCACACCCCTGCACATCTGAAACATGTGTGAGAAAGTATAGGCTAAGCAGATTTGCCCTGTGCTGGAGAGGGAGGGGAGGATTGCAACAGGAAGTCTACGCCACTGAGAAAGTGCTGGAGTCGTGTTTCTTCATCCTGGGGAGGTGGCCGGGAAGGGGGATGCAGCAAGAGCGCTGTGAGTTTGGTCCTTCACGACATGCACATCCCCAATCCCCCGCTGCACAGGAATGCAGGAGTGGGCCTTGTTCCTTGAAATTTAATGATGGCCCAAATCCTCCAAGCCCATTTAAAATACATTTTTGTGTGAGTCAGGGGGCCAGTCACCACACAAAATCTGTGTGCACATTTATTATGGATTTAAATGGATGTTGCACATGTGCATATCTGATGCAGACCAGACCCTTGAGGGAAATAGCTAAATCACAGTGATGGCAAGTCGATTCTGCTGTGACAGGCTGTTTAGGGAAGGAGGGACACAGATGCACTGCGACATCCACAGCCCCTGTACACCCTGCCAGTGGAGGCCCAGAGGGCAGCGAGTCACCCAGGTGCAAGAGGGGCAAGACCTCTCTGAAATGAGATACGGGCAAAAAGCCTGGCTTCTCCCACAGCTGTCTCTGCAACTGACAGGGGGGAATGGACTTAAATGACTAGAAAAAGAGATTTTTTTCCCTTTATTTTAGTATCAACTGCTACCCAGATGGAAGAGAAGTCTGGCAAATGCATGCTGACCAGGTCCCCCAAAGGATGGCAGTCCCTCACAGGTCTGCTTGCTGTGCCTGGGTGGAAACCAAGACAAGGGGATGGGAACAGGGACAAGTTCAATCCTTGCTTGTTTTGTACACAGAGGTGGGGAGCAGTGAGTCACTCTCATCGCGCAACAGCCAGGAGAAGTGCCATTGCTCTAGGCCCTCAAGCAAAACTCCAACCCACGTCAGTGGGAATTGCAACTATGCAAAACTGGTATATCTGATGCCAGGAGCTGTGCCAAGGGCACTGGGTGAGGAGGTCACAGTAGGTGTCAGCCTGTCACAGCCCAGGAGCAGCAGGATGGCCACAGCCCAGAGCTCAGGTGGCTCCCAATGTGCCTCTACTGCAGCATTTTCCAAAGGCTGGATGCAAGAAGAGAAAAGCCAGCAGACGAGGGAAACACAGTTCATTGCCGTGAGCCCGCTGCTCATGCCCTCCTCGCTTGGCCCTATTCATTTCACCTACCATGCAAGGTTGTGCCCAGACTCCATGTCACCCCATGAATCAGCAGCACTGGTCCCAAAGGCTGTGCAGTGTGTCAGCGAGTAACATGGCCACTTGTGCTGCCCCCAGGCCAAGCAGATGGTAAAATCCTGCATCCTGGCACAGGAGCCAGCTGCACAGTGGTAGTGATGGAGCAGCTGTTCCTGCTTGGGCCAGACTTTTGCCTGATGTAGGTATTGCATGGCTGGCTCCTAGCCACAGGCACAGGGCACCAGATGACTCAGGGCACCAAAACAGCCATGTCCCCACCAGCTATTCTGTCTGTGCTGCAGTCCTGGGCTTGCTACTGCCACCGCTTAGCGACTGGGCTGAGGAGGATGTGGTTAGCCTGTTGGGAGGAGAAACTCTAGGATACTTGGATTCTGTCCCACATCTACTTCTTCCAGCTCCATCTTTCCCCTTGTGTAAAGATGGCTGGAGTGGCCCTGGCTGCTCAGCCTTCAGATGGAAAGACTTGGTTTCATCTGTGCTGCTGAGAAGCCCTAAGGAGGGTCAAAACATCCTCCAGTATTCCAATCTTCTGGTTGGCATCTTTCACGTCTTGGTCACTTCCAGAGAGTTGAGGGAGCAATTTGTGACTTGGCAGCTAAAGAAGGAACAAAAGGCCTCCTTCATCCACAGTGCAGGTACACAGCAACCAGCTTTCCAAAGTAAAACCTGGGACACGAGTGGCGTAGCCAGAAGCTCACTCCCTTGTTCTGCCCACTCCCTGACAGACAGACGACTTTGTATCAGTGCAGATGCTGGTTCAGGGGAGCCTCATCCCACCAGCTGTGGGTGGTGTGCAAGAGAGCCAGGAGAAAATTAGGTAGCAGCTGCCCAACCCTATGTCACTGTTTCCACTTAAAACTTTTAAGGATCTTCTAAAAGAGTCAGGAAACTTCACAGTGGAACAGTTGATCAGTTGCATAAAGCCACTCCTTCCTTCCCCTCACTGCTGGCAGGGTCTCCCAGCCTGCTGCCCACCCTTCCCTGCCAGATTTCTTCAGTCAGCTGCCCCACTCTTGGTTTCTCCCCAGAAAGGCTGAAGGAATGCTCAGGCAAGACTCCTTGACTGCAAGGATCCAGGCATCTCAACACACCCCACCAGATCTATCTCCTTCCTCGCTGCACGGCATAGGCCAGTCACTTCAGCTCATGAGCTTTACAATGGATTGGGATACATGTGGGGCTTCTCTTCTCTGCTGTGGCCGCGTGCTGTGGACAAGCAGAGCTGGAGCAGGACTTGGCAAGGCATCACACAGGACCAAACTGTGGGGCAGTCCTTGACCTGAAGAGCTATCTTGAGAAAGACACGGCAATAAAAGGGATTGAAAAAGGAAACAGAGGGGACATAAAATGAATTTGCAAAAACCATTGTAGTGCCATGATCAGTGTGAAAAGAGGTGGGGTTTAAGATCTTAATTAGAAAAGAGCTAACAAGAGGTTTGAGAAGAGCAAGAGTAGGAAAGAGCAGGGCAGGCAGATTAGATGAGGCTGAGAGGAAAGCGAAGCAGAGAAGGAAGACAAATCTGACAGGTCCCATTATGACTTCTTCTGTTCCCCCGCAGCCAAGAGATGGAGGAAAGGGCATGAAACAGTTCCTTACATGTGCAGTAAAGATGCAGGGGATGACTGCTTCATCCTTTGTTTCTTACACTGGTAAACCTAAGCTGACCCTGTCTTTTACTGTGTCACAGGGCTGCCAAATCTGTTTAAACAACTTCTTCTAGCTTCCATCAATCAGAGCCAAAGTTGGACAGTCAGGGAACAACTGCAACGTAAGCACACAGGAAAGATCTGTTAGAGCTCTCCAACACATTGACAGGTTTTATCTTATCTCTTGCCAGAAGGGACAAAGAGCTAGAGGGACAGTGAAGGTCAATCAGGCACTTAGGAGAGCTCAGAACAAGGGAATAACTGATTACACTGAAGGACATCACATTTGCAATTAAGGCTGAGCTCCAAAAATACAGGGGAAGTAAGCTGTTTCTCTTTCCTAGTTCACTACAAGAAAGGATTCCCAATGTCTAGCACCAACAACTGTGTGGAAGTGTCATTCCCCTTCCTGCATGCCCACCAGGTTCTGAATGAGGGAGGATGAGCAATTAAGCCTGCGGGTATTTACAAGAAAAAGACTTAGCACAGAGTGCTTCTGGCACAGCTCCGTTGCCAGCAAAAAGCGTGATGAAAAGCATACTTTCTTTGATGAAACCTCATTTGAGTGGTTTATGGGTAAAGGTGAATCTAGTATATATCATATTTGTCTGATGGCAAACAGAGTGCATTTGTGAAATCCACCTGACTACATGTTCTGAGAAAATCTTCATGAAACATCTGTGAGCTTTGAATCACTCCATTGTTGTCGGGTTTTCAGCTGGAAATTGTTCTGGATACAAAGGAATGGCAGGTCACTAGTGGCTTATTTCTTACTAAATGCTTTCGGTTTAGGAACTTAGAGGATATGTAGATACTTTTCTCACTTGCAGCTTCACATGAAGCAAAATACTAGATGAAGATAATAACCAGAGCAGCTTGCCTTTTGCTTGAAAAATAAAGACCCAGGTTAATACTGTGTTTAAAAAAAAAAAAAAAAAAGTATGAGAGTATGTGAAAAGGACTTTTGACCCTCTGTAAGAGAATAGCTCTGTCACTGATCCATATTAGCAGGCCTTAAAATGAAACCGCTGTGGGCCAAAGAGAAAAGTATGTGCTAGGGTTATGCCACAGAGAGAGATAGAGACTCAGTATATCTGGCTTAACCACCCAGTGCTGTTGCTGACTTCCTATCATTTTATCCATCTTTCTTGGTTTAGCACAAAAATTTCAGAGCACCAAACCAAATTGATTGCTAGTGGTTTTAGAGTTAGATATTCTTCTGGATGGCCCTTAAATCCCCTCATCAAAAATGGCAAGCTTAAGATGCCCTTCCTGACGGCTTCAGCCTGGAGAGAGCAGTTTCATGCTCGAGGGAACTGCTGAGAAGATACAAAGGCTGTATCCGCTGGTCACCCCCTCTGTCATCTCTGCTCATGAGCAAAGCTTTGCAAGTTATTTCCCAGCTTTCACTGAAGGGGAAAAAAAGTTATCGCAGCTTTCCCGATTTCGTGCCCTCTCGGTGGACTTCTGTCTCCTTGGGCCCACATGATGGTGTCCCGGCTATCCCAGCCTGCTGTCAATTCAGGCTTCTCTCACTTCATTTCCTTGGCTGTTAAATGATGCTGAAGTTACAGTCAGAACTTCAGTTGCAGTGAAACAGGAGACTAATACATTGAAATGAGAACCTCTATGGAAATACCTCCCAAAATAATGAAAGGTGTGAGGTAAAACTGACTTAGGTGTTTGAGTGCTGCATCTGCCTGTCATGTAACTGTAAGGTTGGCCTACAGCTGGTGGTAGGAAACTTGCTGGTGCAAGCAAGGCTAGATCAGGTCCAGAACCCCGCCATGACACTTCCCACTAGGTGTCCACTAGAGCTTTGCGACCCTGCTGCATGCCAGGCAGTTCATGGCTTTTCCCTTGCACACACAACCTTTAAGATGACCAGGATCAAGGTGGGAGAGTTGTTCTTGCCCCTCAGCTCTCCATGTCAGCTTCACTTGCCATCCTACACTCGTGGCAGCTGAGGGCTGATCACAGTGGCAATTTCGTGGGTGATGCGTAAAAATCTGCTTCACCATCTCACTCGGGGGTTCTCCCTGCCACCTGCCCTGCCTGCAGTTAGGACTGTGCTGACTGTGACTCCCTGGGATGGCTGCTAATGCCAGAGGTGACAGTGGGCACACAAATCCTCCACTAGCCATGTCCTTCAGCATCCTAGGAGCTTCATCCTTCAGTTCCGTCAGTGGGGCTCCCCCTTCCATCCCCGTGTCTGTGCCACAGACTCTCAGTTATAACACTGTTGCAAAAAATTTTGTCCAGACACCAGCAAGACAAGCTCCTTGCAGCTTGACAGAGTACTAACAGTGAGGGGCCATTCTGCAAGATTTGGCTGAGCCATAAGCAGTTGTCCTCAGTAGCCACATGGCTATAACTGAAGCCCAAACAGAAAGCAAAGCATCTCTGACTGAACAAGCTGGTGGAGGCACAGTGAGAGACCACCCAAGCCCTCAGTGTTTAACATGTAAAGGATCATCACCCTGAGAAAAAGGGAGAAGTGATTTTTCTGTATTACTGAGAGGAATGGAGACAGACAGCTATCGGGATCTCCCAGTATCACACAGAAAATGCATTACATGATCAGGAATGAATGCAGGTTTCCTAATTCCCAGTCCCATGGCAGCCATTTTACTGGTTCCTGCCCAGTGTGGACCATCAGGTTTCATTCAGACTTTTGAAATGACAGCTAGCTATTTATGGCAGCTGCCTACATTACTCCCAGGAGCAGTATCTTTCTATCTATATTTTACAAACTCACTCCAAGTTTTCTTGAGTACCCTGCCAACACAGGGTGAATTACCGAGAGTAATCTTCTCTCTTTTTTTCCCAGAACAGAGGACTTCTGGGATTACTGAGATATCATCTTGTGGCATTGGCTGCCTCTATTCTTGAATGAATTTCTGTGTAACAACTTCATGATGTTTTCCTGGGAGGACAACTGTCTCATCTAAAGCTTTGTCTCATATTCCTTTATGGAGAACACTTTATGCTAAGGCTCTTGAAAGAATTTCCTTTTGTGTTCTGTACCCACCTTTCTCTGTTTAATTTCTCCCAAATGTCTTGCTGAAGCTTAACCTGCAGGTTGCCCTATTCACTAAAACCAAAGCAAAATGCTGGTTTGAATAAGCTCTGGATACATGGATGTCATTTCTGAATATTAGCAGGCCACATGATACTACCAACTTTATTTGATCCCATTTGCTGAAGCAGCCTGAATTTCTCAGGGGCAGGTTTTTTTAATCCTAGTCCATTATTGTTCAAACCCATCAAGCAAATGGCTGTGAAGCGGAAGCTTGAATGGGCTTGTTTAATAGGCAAAGCCATTCATCTGCAGCACAGCAGCTCTGCAGCAAGGCTGTCTTCCCTGTCCTGCTTCTTACTGGGTCTGCATTGGCAGCAGTGATGTTAAACACTGGTAGGGAAATGCTGGGGAGACTAAATGCGCTTTTGTTCCCTGCAAGAAATCCTTGCTAAAGTAAAGGGTCTGATTGTTGCTATGGGTCAACCACCTACTTTAAATTTCTCACATCTCACTTGGTACTCCTGTGGACACTGGCCCAATGGCAAGCTGTTTTCTTTATCTGGGTGAGTGATGGCCAAAGCAGCAACCCCCTCAGGCCACAGATTGTAACCTTGGGATCTGTTGATGCTACATTTGCAGCTCCCTACAGGTCTTATCACTGCTGCTATGAAAAGCCAAGATAGGCTGTGGAACCATGGCACCTGCTGCCTTAGGAAAACCAGCCCTGAGGTATTGGGATGGGCATGCCACTGAGAGCTAGGAGCTGCATTGAGTTTCTTTACCCTCTGACTTGCACCGTGTTTGAATTAAGAATCAGACTCTGAGCTGGCCTGAACTGGTGCATGGAAATTCAATGGAGCCCTGCCAGGTAATGGCAGCTGAAGTTCTAGCCCCCAAATCTATTTCTTTAAATAAAACTTGCTATTTTTGCACAGCCTTTGGTTTTGCAGAAATGCCAGAAAAGTGCTCTGGCTGCGTTTCCCCTGTGAAAGCACGGATGTAAGATCTTGTTGCCGGACACTTGCACCAAAGACATGTTCACAACAGATAACTTCTAGTATCTGCACCGAGTAATGTGTGTGGGAGCCTGGTCTGTCCCCCTGCTCCCTGCCTGCTAAAATGCAACTGAAACTCATTACATACCAGGAATACCATTATCCCTGCAAAGCCTGTGCTGGGCAGTGGAGGAGGCTTTTCCTCTCTCCCGTTTTTCCCTTCCACGCAGCTTTGCTAGTTCTTTGGCAGAGCCCCAGGACTTGGGAGGGGGGAGTGGAAGGGGGTTGGGAAGGCAGCAACTTCCCAAGCATATCCACGGCCTCATTTTGATCTGCAGTACTGCCTGCTCATTTCCACTTCACAGATGCTGCTGAGCTCCGCCACCGAGAGGCAAATCCCAGAAGGGGAAGGGAGCGTGGTAGGGAGGGAAAAGATGAAAGAAGAAAAGAGCTGCATTTATTAAGCTGTTTTTCTTTCAGTGAAAAGAAGCATTTATCAGTGATTTCATATGTCATGTGAGATGTGGCTCCCTGTCAGTTTCTAAGGATGCAAACAAGCCGCTGACATCATACACTAAATATAGAGCAGCTCCTGCTTTAGGTGAATAAATAATGCAGATGCGAAAGCCCAGGTTTTCAGTTACACATTCATTACCATCCGTCTGTCAGGTTCTCACCATCAGGAGAACAACGATCAACTCCAGCAAGGAGTGACAGGTGAAGAACGCAAAACAACTGCAGACAATGGGTGATTAAGCAGATTCTCCTTGTTCTCTGCTGTTTTTTTCTTACAGCTACATTTCATTTCAACAGTAATCCATGGTGCAGCTTTTCCAACACAGCTCTGCCACCTCCCTCCCTTTCTTTCCAAGCCAAGCTGGAGCGACAAGCCTGGGTGGGGAGAGCCTGAACAATGAACATGGCCAAAATGTGGAAACTTCCCTAGGCACTTAGCAGGGCAGAAAAAAACAGAAGAAAGAAAGCGACCTCCCAGAAAAAGGCTCTGATCACACAGTGCAAGCAGCAAAGCAGCGTCATCCCCCTATGAAGCAGTTTTCCGTGTCCTGTCAGAGAGAGGTTTTAATAATGGTCCCTAATGCTAATCATTCTTGATTCCTCTAGTGGTTGTTTTCTTTTTAAGACACCCGTTTTAACAACCGCGCAAATGAACATTTAGCTGGCTCCATAGCATATTATTTAGCTCTCAGAAAGCCCTCCAAGAAGGATTAGGATTGATAATAAAGTGAAATTGATAAGCGTCTCCCTTCTCCTCCTTCAGATCAAAGGCACTGAGCAGGAGGAAGCATCCCAACTCATCCTTTCTGGGGGAGAACAGAGGCAGGAGAGCGAGAAACAAGAAGACAATGCACCATCAAAGCTGCCGCAAGGTGTTGGATCAATGACAACATCTGCATGAGGGTCTGGGCTACAATAGAAGCTGTTACCATGGAAACGGGTGCAAAAGCTTCAGGCGGGAAGAGGCAGGCAATGATGAAAGGTGGGGAAGTGGGATAGAGTATTTTTAGATCATTTAGGAGGAACGCCACACAATGACATCATTGTATCTCATTATTTGCACCCGTGCTGTATAATGCATTGTGGCATCGGCCCCAGGCTGTTAAATGGGAAAATGTTATTATGGATGTGAATTATAAATACTGCAGTGAAACTTGAGCTTGGGAGTTATTAGACATCACTATTCTGTAATAAAGAAGAGCATTTAATACACTGTGCTGTACAGATTCACTGCACAGTGCAAGAAACATTATGACTAGGATTTTAATATTCTCAGAAAGTAATTATGACTCATCCTTTTATTGTTATTAAGCAGCAGAGTGAAAATAATTTTCACGTTTGATATCCCACACATCAACAAGCCTTTTGCACTGGACAAACGTGGCCTAATTTTCCAGAGCATGGCATGCCAATGTGTTCCAAGTGAATGTGATAGTAGTCATAGCTCCCCAGCACTGCCAAAATCCAGCCATCTGTGTCACATGTGAAAAAAGTCTCATTAATCTCAAAAATACAAAGTGTACATTTCGCTGCCTGCATTCAGCTCCTTTAGTAGGGCCAGACCCCTTTCGCAGCTCAGGACCAGTAGATATCCATGACATCTGCTGAAACTCTGATTCTGGGTGGGGAAAAATTCTGGCTGTCAGATATCACTCCTGGCTGCCAAACAGAGGGGAAAGCCTCCAGCCTGGGGAGGTGAAACAAGCTTGGGCTCATCTGCCTTGTGCCAGGAGGTGGGTGCCCAGAGCTCACCACACCAGAGAGGCTGGAATACCTGTCAAGTCACTTGCAATGAAGTCAGAAGGATAAACCCAGAGGAAGGTGTGTTTCTTGTGATTGCAGAACTCTGAGTCCGCTCCCTGCCCTGGAATAACCATCGATAAATGCTACGCTCAGCCAGAGTGTGTCAAGGCCACCGGGACCTGTCACTGGATACAGGCAGGGACTGAAATTCCCAACCCATGCCGATACCCAGTGGTGCTGCCAAAATAGCAGTGGGTGAGTGACAGGGCTTGCCCTAGCTTTTTCCCTGTGCACAGCAGAGCACATGGGCACTCAGCCATTTGTTTTTGCACTTTGGATGGACTCCGCGTCAGCAGGCAAGAGCAGGAGGTGGGTGATCAGGGCGGCGCCAGGCACCAATGCCAAGGGCAGGCTGCAAGGAGCGAGCCAAGCTGATGTCATGACGTAGCCCTCCTCCTTGGTGAGCTAAATATACCCTCTCTCTCACAGCGCCATCGCTGTGCCGCCTGTCCCAGGGGTGCAGGTGGGCTGGGGGCAGCAGCGAGAGGCTGGGGACACACAGCTGACGCCCTGGCCTCCCAGCCCTGCCATAAAAGGCCCTGGCACACAACGCAGCCAACTGGGGAAACAGAGCAAGAAATAGCAGCACAGGGGTGATGGTGGATGATCAGAAACACAAGCAAGCTGAGGAGTTGCCACCCAGCAGTAGGCAGAGGGGGCTTACAGCAAGGGCAACTGGTAGCAAAACCTGATTTTCTTCTTTTTTATTTTCTTTTATGTTTTTCACTATGCCATCATGATGTGTAACTCTTCTCTGTGTTTTAGCTCTCTTTCCCACCAGAAGATCTGACTCTTTAAATATATAATAAATAATGAAACGAGCTGAATAATGTGCACTCCCTCTTTGGAGGGAGAAGAGGAAGGTTACCCACAAAGCACAGCTCAGGCTGCTGAGAGTCCTACAGGGCACATTTATGAAGAAGGGTAGAAAAAGTAAGTTTAGCTGAACCTGAAATAACCTGGACGAATTTCTTTCCTAGTCTAAACGGAGCCTTCTAGCTGACTTTCTTGAGTCTATGGTACCTAATCCTCATGATGCTTAACCAGACCATGCCTGAAACAGCAACATTTTTTAATGTTATCATTAGCTAACTTGACCAATTCCACACATCAGTTTCATTCAGCTTAACCTCACCTCCATTTCCCAGTTAAACTAATGCCCAGCACAATGCTGAGTATCTTCTGCTTTCTTCCTGCCACCTCATTTTTGACAATTTTCATTTTGTTTTTGAGGAAGGAGGTTATGGTTCTACATCTTACAATATTAGTGTGATATATATGTTACAATATATGTGTTAGCTTTGGCAGTGCCAGCATTGTAGTCATCCCAGTAGAGAAAATTTGATGTGAATGAGGGTAAAACTCAGCCTTGCTGTAGGGTCATGGCATCAGAAAGTAATTTCAAATATTAAAAATCTGGTCCATGCTTTTGGGTATGCAAGTGCTTTGGATGCCCCAAATATCACATTTTATAGGAGGTATGACCTCTCTGCAAGAAACAAGGACCATTTTAGGACAGCATACAACTTTGCATAAGCAGTCACTCTGGGCATGTGTGGAATTCACCAGACACATTTTGGGCACTGTCCCAATCTGAATCACAGCAGTCGTGGACATGTACGGCTTGAGAGACCATCCAGCCCCTCTTCCCCTCCCCTTCCCTCTCTTTCTAGCTGATATCCCTAACTGATATGTGTTTAACCTTATTAAATATCTCTGGTGACAGAATCAGCCCTTCACCAGGGCTCACCTCTCCTGCTGGTGACAGTATGGTTTTCCTTTAGCTGTAACCCAGCTCACTTTCACCAAGCAAGAGCTCACCTTCTCTGTCTACCTGAAGACTAGTTGGTCTAATGTCAATCCTTATGTATTTGACACACTGCTATGTCTGCCCTCATCCTCCATCCTCCAGCCTGAACAAACCAGTTCTTTCAACCTTTCCCTGTAAGCCATGCCTTCCAGGCTACCACCATGCCCCTCTCTCTTCCATGCTCACCTGCATCATCCCTGGATCAGCAGGACACTGTCCTCTGCCTGGCTCAGCCCTGAGGAGGGAGGAATGGTGATTTCCCCAGTCCCACATCTGGCATGACCTCTGGCAACTCTCACTTGGCCCTTTCCCCATTCCAGACCACCATCTTCTGGCTTGCCACTTGGCCAGATCTCTCCTGCTCTGCTGCTGCCAGCCTAGCCCTTCCCCACAGTACTGTTCTCTGCTTCAGGCCTCTTTCTAAATGTGTGATGTGCACTCACCTGTATTGAATTTCTTTTTATTGATCTCAGCCGGTTTCTCCCATTTGCCAAGACCGCTTTGATTTCTAGTCCTCCAAAGTGCTTGCAAAGTGTGCTTCCCCACCTGGAGGTACTCACAGATTTTAAAGTGTGCTTTCTATCCCATTACCCACCTCATTAATGTTATAAATAATTGCAGTATCATCCAGTGCTGTCTGCTTGCTTGCTGCTCTCCCTTCCTTCCCTTTGACCTCTCTGGGTACCAGTGCTGTGAGCACCCTTGCCCGTGAGACACAGGAGAGTCATGGGCTTACCACCAGTGACAGCAGCCCCCTAAAAATGGGGTAAAGCACATGGTCCTATGCTCAGCCTCTTGCTGCTGACAGCATCAGGCATTAGGGCCTCATGTCTGATGTAAGGATGCCTCCATCCAAAATCAAAAAGCTGCTCCCATACAGGTGTTGTTTGTCAAGCCTGTAGCCAGAAGACAAGCTGGGATTGGTTTGGCTCAGCAGGACTGGTGAAGGTCAGACTGCTAGAATGTTTACTGACTGAGTTTGCCCAGCTTCGGCTCATGCTTGCCAGGGACCCAGCTGAAAAATTAAAGGAAATATCAGTTCAGTTGCAGGTTGCAGCACACTCATAGCCCTGCCTTCAATGAAGAAAATTAATCATTCACACTGATTCTCTAATCAACCCAATCCTCAGAGGTGTAAATTATGCTGGCAGATGTATAATCAGTGAAGTTTTCCAAATTAACCTAAAAAACCCCAAATAACCCTCTGAGCCTCTCAGCATTGGCTGAGCTGAGCAAAGGCTGTCTAAAACAAGCACAATGCAAAACTGGGTGACAGCAACCGTGCCCTGCAAAAGCTGATAGAAAAACAACCATGCTGATATGGAGAGCTTTGATTCAAAATTATGATGTTGCACCCAGTGCTGTCCTTTCCCCACTGACCCTGGCCAGATGCTCAAGGCATGCCTTGTTTGCATGGAAATCCCATCACAACCCTACACCTCTGCAGGTGCAGGAGCATCTCAGGAAAGGTCCTGAATGACTAGGAATAAAATGCAGAGTGCGGGGGTATGTCATCAACTGGTGTCACCCTCTGCTAAATGCACTCCTGACAGCAGCCTCAGACTGGCTGTTGGATGGAGGTGAATATCAGCTTGACAGGTTCAGCTTGGTTTTGTCTTCTCATTGCTTGTGTGGTAGGAAACACCAGTGTTCCTTGAAGAAGGAAAGGTGGCTGCTGTGTGCCAGAGAGCAGCAGACAGCCCAAGTGAAATGGTTGTCCATCCATTGACCTGTGTCTGCAAAGGAGTATGGAGCCACTTTATTTATTCTCCATAGAGATGTGGATTGAAATAATTGTACTGGTGTGTACTGAGTAATAAAAAAGAGATGTCAGGATTCTAAAGGCAGCATTTGGATCGTTAGAGGAAACCAGTGAAACAAAGCAGCAAAACTTGAGTTAAAAGCGTATTGCCTGCTTGACCTGGGAGGACAAAGAGAGTTTGGATAGGGCCCAAACTGCTGCTTTGTGTAGCCACTGTTTTACTATGTAAAATAAAAATAAAATGGATTCCAGCAAATAATGGTAAATATTTGATGATATAATTATGTCTTATTAATGCAATGTTCTTTCTTTTGCAAATTAAATTTTCACAGGAATTCATCACCCATTTAATTTTTATTATTTAGGTCATGACTATGTCACAGTTGTTTGTTATGCACTTTCATAACCATTTGATTAATATTAAATGTTTAAAATAAAAAGTCCATTTATATTTTAGTTATAATGGCCCTACGAAAATATTACGAATACAAGACTGTATTTATGGACCACATTAGCTCTTGGTACTACTTTAGATATTTTTATTGCTGTACAGGACAGGCACAGTTCATTACATATGAAAAATAGTTTAATTTTCGGGAGCTTTGTAATGATCCGTAAATGAAGCATTTTCCTCGCCATGCTACACAAACCCTCTCAGTCTTCCTGCTCACACCTCTTTTGTCCTGAGGAAGGCAGACCTGAGGAAGGGACAAAACTACCCTAGATTAGGTGGATCTCTTGAAAGGCATGAATGCAGGAGATAACAACCTTTGAAAATCCTGAGCACGCAGCTCCCGTCCATCCAAATGAACAGATATGGACTATGACTGGGCAGGAATTGGGGGAGAGCATTAACTAGCAGGAGTTGTCTCATGGGTTTACAAGGCATCTATCATACCTGTTGGATGTGGTAATAAACTGAACTCAGGATGTTTGTCAGGTACCCCGCACAGAAAACTCCTTTTAGCCACTACAGCGGGTGGTTGCTGTGGGTTTCAGGCTCCAAAGACGCCCAGGAGCAGGCTCCCCTGCTGCATCAGGAACATTAGGTTTTCTGCTCCAGTAGCTCAGGCAATTTCAAATGCCTCAGCTTTTTTTAATTTTTTTTTTTTAATTTTTTTTTTGCAGTATTACAGAGAAGTGCTGTTGACTTCTATAAAAAACAACAAACCAAATAGAGGACAAAAAACCCGCTCTCCCCAGCACTCTCCTTGCTCTTTGCCAATCCATGGGGAATCAAGCAATCCCTGGGAATCAAGTAATCCCATGCAATGTTTTCAGATGGATGAAAACCACCACGTCATTACTGTGTCTGTAGGATGTTAGAGCTAAACCAGGCACCTATGAAGGCCTTTCTCTCCTTTGCTCTGACAGCCTTGACAACATCCTTACAGACTTGAAATGTCCCTTTATCTTCTGCTAGCTGCAGGTTCCTCATACAGAGCGTCTGCTTCCAGGCTTCATTTATGCCTGGATTTCACTTGCATGCTTGCGCATCACTTGCAGGAAGAAAATCAGACCCCAGGATTTGCTAAGCATTCTAGTGCCAGCAGGAAACATGGGGCTGCAGATAACAGCATCCATGACCATCACCACTTCCACTGCTGGACAATGGTGGGGCACAACTAGGCTTTGCTTGGCTAGCTTTCTCTTAGCAACTTGGAAGAAGGATGCCTACACCCAGCTTCGTTGGGTTTTTATGAGGGTTGCTGGACTTCTGCCACTCACCTCGTGCTCATTTATGATGGTGCAAAGTGAATACAAAACCTCTTCTGTCTGTCCTGATGGCTTCATATATGCCTTTCCTTGCTATGCCTGTCTAGCCAACGCAAGTACAAGACAGTCAAGGAGCTGCCGGAGAGGGTCCAGCAGAGGCCACAAAGATGGTGAGGGGTCTGGAACGTCAGTCCTATGAAGAGAGACTGCAGGAGCTGGGCCTGTTTAGTCTAGGGAAGAGAAGACTGAGAGGAGATCTCATTAATGCATATAAATATCTCAAAGGCAGGTACCAAGAGGATGGTGCCAGACTCTTTTCAGTGGTGTCCAGTGACAGGATGAGGAGCAATGGCCATGAACTACAACACAAGAAGTTCAACCTCAACATGAGGAAGAACTTTACATTGAGAGTGGCAGAGTCCTGGAACAGGCTGCCCAGGGTGGTCATTGACACTCCCTCTCTGGATGTGTTCAAAACCCACCTGGACATGTTCCTGTGTAACCTGCTCTAGGTGATACTGTCTTGCCAGAAGGCAAGATGATCTCCAGAGATCTCCTCCAATTCTGTCATTCTGTGATTTTGTGAAATGGCTGCTATGGTGGATCCATACATAAGCAATATGCATCTCACCTGGGTCAAGCCAACTAATGGTGCCAAGCTTCAGCAAGTTAAATGGTCTTTGTAAATATTTTCCATTCCAAGCCTGCTTCTCTGTTTCTGAAATGCTGCCAGACAGCCATCCTACCCCTGTGGTTGGTAGTGCCCCCCGTGATTGGCAATTTGCTAGACAGAATTTGGAATTCTGCTAGAATTTTGCAGATACGGCCACCAACAAAAGGCTTGTATTCTCTTCCGTGGCTGCTGAAGTGACATTTCAAACAAGCACAGAGAATGCTCCTGGAGGTATAGTGATTTAAGTAACAGAGGTAAAAGCAGCTGACCCCCTCTGCACTGTCAGCACATGCTCTCCAGAGCTCATCCTTATTCTCATTTCAGTTCCTCAGGCTCCGGATGTGCACCAGGCATGGCTTTCCACTGAACTGAAACCTTTCATTTCAAGTGATGTTTATCAAAACATTTTCTTCCTGAGGGTAGTTCAGAAACTTTTGGACTGTGAGAGGGCAGGCAGAGTGTGCATGGACCTTCATGTGTTGTTTTCACCCCTTCTCTCTCTCAGCCACAAGCACGTGCTGTCTGCCTCCCTATGTGAAGACCACGGAAGGAACAGAGGCTGTGTGTGGCCATGACCTGGTCATTGCAGCCTGCCATGGCCTGATAGGTCTGAAGAAGTGAATCCAGACCTTAGTTTGCAGAGGCAGGGGAGCCACAACCCCATTTCTAAGTGCTGTTGAAACCCCTGCTGAGAGTGGGGGCCTCCTCTACTGTCAGAACAGGCTGTGCTTTGTTTTCTTCCAGTGCTGCCATCTCAGAAAGCAGGAGGCGAGCAGTGCTCGGCAGTGCCTGGCTGGGGGGCTGGTGGCTGCACAGGCTGGCAGAGCAGGGCAGCAGAACCTGGAAGGGGCTCTGTGCCCCTGGCTCCTCATGCTGCCTTCCACTCTCTGGGCTGCTGCTTTCCATTTAGGCCAATGCACTCCATGTTTCTCAGTCACCATCATAAAACAGGTGAGAGAGTGTCAAAGTGGGAGGCTTCATTAATTTGGTTTGAAAGTAGCAGCTGCCATGCAAAAGAGACGGCTGTTTGGCGCTGGGACCCACCATGCACCGCTGCTAAACTGAAGGGATGGCAACATTCCTCTCTTGAAAAACTGTGCTTCCCTTCAGCTGTTGGCTTTCAGGACCTTTGGAAAGAAACACAGCTCTGGTATGGAACCCAGCAACAAAATCCTGGGACAACAGCCTAATTACAGCCTAAAAATACTCAGTCCTTTGAACGACCTGAAAAGATTGTTTTTGACATAGTAGGAGAAAAGATGTAGCTGCATTATCAGCTTCAGCTAGGGCTAGACAGGAGCAATGTACAAAGGCAAGGGCAGGGGGAATGAAGCCCATCGAGTCCTTTTGCCCTGTGTCATTCCCAAAGTGCAGAGCCAGGCTGTTTCCAGAGCTGCTGCCATGCTGGGCCTGCAGCAGCCAAGGCCATTGGGCTGCTTTCTGCAAGCTTTGTTTGTTTCTGGAAACTGAAATACCTCAGCTTCCAAATCGTGACAGGAGAAGATGCTTTACTTAGGGTTGAAATTGGAGCCAAAATCTATTCCTGGCAATGACTTGAAGGTCACGCACCAGTGAAGAGTTCCTACCCCAACGGTATGTGCTATTAGACAGATGCGGCTGTTGCTCTTTCTCTGACAGTGACAGATTTTAGGCCACCCTTTCATGGGTGTGTTTGTTTTCTCCTCCAGTCTGCATTGCTATCCTAATCCTTGCCCCCAACTCAAGTTTCACCTACTTGTCCCCTCCCCGAAGGGATGTGATTAAGCACAGCTAGCACAGAACTTTACAGTAACAGCAAATTCCTTCCTGCCTGCAGACTTCACCAGCAATGATATGGCAATGTGACTTTGCAAGCATGCCCTTCATAGCTTCTTGCCTTGGTATCCCCTCAGGTGAGCAAAGCAGTTCACACACAGCCCTTCCACCTGTCATAGGAAGTTGGGGACAGCCTAGGGCACTCAAAAGTGGAAGCTGGTCAGCAGACCCATAAGAAGTGTCTGTGGAGACATGTCCTATCAGTGGAGACACCTCTTATCACTGTCCTTTCCCAGCTGGCGGGACACAGCACTGCACACAGACCTCTGAGACGGCTTTGGGGAGCACACCTCTGGTTTGCAGCACTAAGGGTCTGGCTTCCGTTCTTGAGTACATGACAGATGTCCTTTATGGGGCAAATGTCTTGGTCTTCATGCTCTGTGGAGGAGTTCGGGCTCCCACAACATAGATGTAGTTTATTACCAAATCTGACCCCTTACTCTTCTCTGGAACAAGGCACGCAGCACACAGAAAAGAAAGAAATTAAGCTCCCAAAAGGGCTTCCCTGCTGCCCCCATCCCGCACCACTCAGCACTCAGGTGTCTCTGCATCTCAAGAGGAAGATTTTTTTAAGGCAGGTCTCTGTGGGAGTTTGGCATATAAGGAGACATCAGCAAGAAATGAAGCAAGCCGAGTGTTATGAATGGTGGCCACGGGATGGGCAAGTAAATCAGGGATAAATTGGGAGTAAGAAAGGAGGAGCCTGGTGCAATACTTATCCCTATGGTAAGCGCTGGATTAGAGCAAACAGTTGCCTGTATTTATAACCTTCCCAACACCCTGCTGTGCCCAAAGAAGAGGAGAGAGGAAGGATCACAAGACCCTCACTGGCTGGGGCTTGGGAAAGGAAGTCTCTGAAATATGAACGCTGGACATTCCCTTCCCCTCCCCCCAGGGTGAAGATTTTCCATGGTGTCACTCCTGCTGTCACTCATGGCGGGAGCGCCCTGGTGAGCTGATCCTCACTCCCCAACCCTCGGGAGAGTTTTTCATGAGCCCAGAGAACTCAACCTCAAGGGTGGCAGGGAGAAATCTGCTCCTTTGGTCCTTGCCCCTCACCCCCTGCTGCTTCCAAGGGCTGGTGGAGCTACTTGATTTATTATAAGTACAGTCCTTTTTCAGTGTGGGTCTGTGTTTGTGTTTACTTTCAGGAGCTAGAGATGGTACAGATGGCTAATTTGTTTGTTCGGTTTTGTTCTTTCTAGCTGCCCAGAGCTGTTTTTGTACTTCTGTATTTGTCATGGTTACTGCATACTCAAAGTCTCAAGTGCCTCTTTTCCTGTGTGATGGAAATCTTACTGAGTATCAGCGGAAAAGTCATGACTGTTTAGAAGGATTTTCTCTTTCGTCCCTTTGTCCGGCACTACCCCCTATTGCTTTTGTTTAGGTGGAGACTTCTGGGAGGCAGAGAGCCAGCTACAGTCTGGAGGTTTCCCAGAACACCCAGAAAACATAGACAATGGGCTTTCCCCTGGCTCTGAGAGCCTCTAAAATGGGTCACCTTCCATGCCGGTTAGCGGGAAACATGGGCAGGGACAACAAATACTGCTGGCAAGAGAAATGGTGGTGGTGGGGAGGGAAGGAGCTGCATTTGATCACACAGTATTGCTGCCCAGTTGCTGCTGGTGGGAAGCACAAGCCGGCTGATTAGCATTCCCAAGAATACAATTAGAAGACAAGGCTATTTTCAGCAGTGTCCCCTCTCAAAGCTTGTAAAGACAGAAGCGCAAAGAAGCCCAGAGTAGGCGCTTCCTCCACCGCAGGCACTGGATGGCTTATATTAGCACAATGCTCCAAATCCCCTGTAAGTCCTCCCAGAAAGGGAGAGTAAATATAGTTTGTCAAACAGTTATCTTTAGCACACTGTCTCGTCTGCCAGCATGGATCCTTCTGCATGACCTCTTGCTAAGTCAGGGCAATTTCTTCTCATTTGCTCACTCTTGCCTGCGATGCCATGCCCAGAGGGGAACCAGGGCTCCCTAGGGCTGGGGGAGAGGGAGAGATTGCTTCCACCTCCCTTCACTGACCAGTCTCTGTACGGACACAGCTGGCTTATTGACCTCTAGACCCAGTTTTTCCCATCTGTTTTAAAGGGCAAAAAAAAAAAAAAAAAAAAGAGATGGAAGCTCACACAAAAGGATGGTGAAGAGAAAGCAAACCCGCTCTGCTGGGGAGGCCCTCTGAACTCCAGCAGGCAAGGGACGTGCTGAGTCCACACCTCTGCAACAGATGCTCTGTGATGATAGGATGGTGATGGAAGAAGAAACACAGGGAGGTTTTGCAGTGAGTTGAAACCAGGTCTACATCATACTGCTTCTTAGACAGGCACTCTTTTCCTGCCTCTGCTTCATTTTGGCACCACTTCTTTTGTGCTATCGCTCATGCACACATACACACACAGCTCCTCACTGAGCAGGGTTGCTTCTAATGCACAAGCAGCAGCATAAGCACCAGAAAGAAGGTGGGCAAATCCCACCCTTGGGGGTTAGCTCAGACTGGGAAGATTGTGGCTGGCTTATGGGCCATGCATGGGGTTCTGGCAGGGCTGGCATATCACAAGGCGGTGACTAAACCCTTTTGAGCTGAGAAAGGGGGATGTGGGAAAATGGGCCTCATACACTGGCGGGCACCTTGCCTGTGAGATGAAGAGCATTCTTTTTTTTCAACAAATCAAAAAGAGTGAAGGATCAGAGCTGACTGCAGGTCTGGCTGCCCACCAGCTGCCCTGTGAACTGGGGCACTGCATCAGGGTGCCCCCTGCCCATGGATCTGCAGTCTCTGCCCCATTGCAAGCCCCCCCCCCCTCATGGCAAGCAGCTTGACAGCCTGATAGCACTCAGCAGCCAAGAAGGCCTAATGCACATCAGGTCATGGATAAACCCAAAAGTCAGAAGCAGGGCTTGCCTTTCCCAGGGTAAGCTGGAGCCTTATGAGTGAAGCAAGAAGGCAGGCAACCACAGCATGCCGTGTCTGTAGGAGCGCTGGGTTTCACAGCAGGCCTCCTGTGCCCATGGCAGTGGGCACATCACTATGTGCCTCTGCACAAAATTCCGTATGTCCAAACCACTAATTTTCAAACAAATAATTTCCTTTTTATTAATCTCAGTGGAGTCTCATTCCTTCAGAAAACGGCCACAGGCAACTGGTGTAACACAAAGCTCAGAGACTCTGATGTAATGAAAAGGGGGAGATTAGAGAGTTAATGGCCCCAGCTGCTACTATAAGCTTTACTCTCCTGGCTGCACTCAGTTGGAAAGGCATCATGTTGCAGCTCCTTCCCCTGTGCCACTCTCTACATGGTTGGGGAACTCTCCAGAACAAGAACAACACAGCTCTGTTGCTGTCTGCCAGACAGAGAAACCCAACCATGCCCTTTCTTCAGGAGGCCCCCTACTTCCTTCTTCACTATTGAACAGAGCTCTGCCTAACTCGCCTCTGCTGTGCTGTCATAAATCTACAGCAACCCCAGCCCAGCCAAAGTTTACATGGGGGAAAGAAGGTTAGTGTGAGGTCTGGTGAGTTGTTGTTTAACACAGATTGATTGTCAGGCTCCAATCCGCGTGCTCTTTTCTCTCATGTCATCAGCTCCATCTTTTCCTCCCCTCGTTTTGAGTGAGGGAGGAAAGGAGGGCAGGCAGGAGCCTGTGCTACCCGGGGTGCAGCGATGCTCCTCGCCTCTCTGTGCAGGAGGTTTCTCAGTGCTCCTCTCTCTGAGAAGGTCTTTTCCAGGGATGATGAGATGCCTCCTATTGCACTCCTGATGGAAGTGGCACTATGTCCTTGCAATTCTCCCCTGCCTGGTGCATGCCAAAATGCGCTGCCTTCACTGTGCACAGCCATTTGGGGCTTCCACACCTCTCCCCAGAGGGGAAATGAAATTAAGACGACCAGCTGAAGGACTCCATCCAGCATAGCTCCACTTCAGCCAGCTACGACTTGGTGGTCAGCCTTACTCCAGAGTGGTTTCACCACAGTAATGCTTTGGTAATGCTTCCTGAGACACATGCACACGCACAACACAGACATGCCAGAGCCAGAAAATCACTTAGAGAGCATAACCAGTGATTCAAATCAAGCTCCCTGCTTCAGCTCAACTCTCCAGTTTCTAATTTTCCTTAACTTTGAAGCAATTCCTGACTCTATTGTACTTTCCACGTGCCTGATCCAGTTGTGCTTGCCCTGATTCCTGCCTCCACCAGCTCTCTGATGGACTTGAGGGTGACAGAGCACGCCCCACTGCTGGAGTCCAGACACCTTCACCTCCCATCTTGACATGGTTTGCATCCCAGGACTCACAAAACTCTTTTCTGTTAGGACACTGCTAAGGAGAAAGCAACAGTAAGAAATGGCTTCAAGAAATTCCTCCATCCACTCATATTTATTATAAAATAGTGAGATGCCAGTACCAACGAGGAAAGTCTTAAAATACTTGTGAGATTTTGCTTGGAAGCATGATGTTTTTCTCCTGTTATTCATGAATAAGGATTGTATTTCCCAGGTAAATTAACTTGAACCACACTTCTAAAGTTAATTTAAATGAGAATTTTCTGACAGCATTTCTTGCTTGTTTTTCAAAAGGTAAATCAAAGTTGAAGTGACAATAAAAACCCCTTTCCCTTTACTTGAAGGGAAGCAAATACTGTGCAGCAAAGGCAGACCAGTGGATCAGTAAGAGCTTCAAGTCCTTCAGCCCTGCCCTTCCTTCTGGTTATGCTGAAAAGCAGACAGGAGATGCCCTGCAATGCTAACAACTGTATCCAGCATTTTATTTCACTTACTGGCCAACCCCTGCCCCTTTCCTTCCCGTTTTTTCTGAAGACATGCTTGTAAAAAAGTTGAGGATAGAGCAACTTTGCTCTGTTCAGGCCCAGATTGCTCCTTCATCTTATCAGCACATACAAAGTACCCTGAAAGAACCAACATTTCTTCTGAATTATTTATAGTTTATGGAAAAGATAATAACAGAAATCTGCTATGATTTAATTAATTATGAATAAGTAACAAGATAATGCTAGCAATACATATAACTGAAAAACCTATTTATAATTAAATGATTACTTATAAATAATTAAAGCAAAACTGTCTGTGTTGTAACTCATAATTTACATTTAAGGCCTGATTCTTCCCACATTTCTGGTGAAACTTTACCCATAGGGATGCTGTCATGGAGCTGATGAAGCCAATGACAGAGCTGTTGGCAGGACAGAATCCAGTTTAGGATTTGGAGGAGAACTGATTCCAAAAGAAAAAGTCACCTTTCTGTTCTGTTTTTTAAGCCAAAGGTCAGCAATTCAGTCTCTAAAAGATGAGCTTTGTGTTTTGCCTGGAGTGTAAGTTCACCTTATTTTGCCTTTTTAACTCAATTTTAAAAGCAAATGAAACCCAGATGACACTAACTGTTTCACAGATATTGCTTACCATTTCCCTGAACCACTTCTGCCTGACCCTGTACAACAACTCCCAGCAATTTGGACTCTCACTGACACACTTTTGGGTACCAGGACAAAGCCCAAAGTTTGGTAACTGAGATGTCATGGGAGGAGGGACACCTGAAGGAGTATGCTATGTCCCATCTAGGCAAGAGTGATTAAATTCAGGCTGCCATCACCAGACTCTGCTTGCTGAGTATGTCACTGAGCTTGAGGACTGCAAGATCTGTTCGTCTTTCATTTTGTCCCTTTTCAAGAAGGTGACAGTAACGAACCATCCTTCCTATTTACTGCAAGTTCAGTGAAATACTCACTTCAAACATCTAGGCATTTCTCAACAGGCAAGGGTTGAGCCTCAAGGAGTGGAGGTTATCAGTCCAGGCTCTGTTGTCAGCTTTCATTGATGGTCCTCAGAACTTTGCAAACTTGAGACACTGAGCTCCGAGAGATGTCGCTCAGGGAGATGCTGGTGGCAGCCTGCTGCAGTCCAACAGAGCTAAAGGGCTTTCCGTTGGACCGCTGTTTATAGGGTGGTGAGATTTAATTTTGGTTTTAATAATCCACAAACTATTAAACATTGTGTCCATCCTGAACACAATCTAGGTCAGTAATTACCAGAATTTTCAAAAGTCCAGTAATAATGATAGTGTTCCACTCAGGCTACAATTCAGGTAAGAAATGTTCCAAGGCTGTCAGACTGACTATTCCTGCTCTCATTCACCACCTTTGCCATGCAAGAGTTCCTGGTACAGTCAAAGGATACGTCACTGGCCAAAGCCCATGGCCTGACAGGAATTCATTTGATCACAAAGTGGTCCTGAGGAGTAGGGGAGAATGCATGATCACAATCAGGATGAAACTGGCTGTGTCACAGCACCACTTTGGAGCTGCTTGGAAAGAGCTTAAACAAGCCCTGAGGACACACAAAGTGAGAAGGGTCAATATGTCCAAACCCCAGACTCCTCAGGCAGTCCCTTTCCCTGCAGCCACCTCTGAAGGCTCTCCCCCAAGGAAGTCACTGCCAGAAGCAGGAGAAGGGACCAGGGGAAGCTGGCAGGGCTGGCAGTGCCAGCCCTCTACAGCCAAGGAGAAGTTAAAAAGGGAACCCAGAAGCCTGTCTATGCAAGCCGCATTTACTGGTGGCACTCCAGTGCTTTGTGGACTGTTATCCATCAAAAGCAGCACTGAAATTGGCACTCTTCACAGAAAAGGAAGGGATCCACCCCAAAACACTAAATGTCAGGAAATTTTTGTGACACAGGATGAAGAAACACATGCTGCTGCTGCAGTTCAAAATGTTCCTGCCCAGAAGATAACCGGAGGGCAGCGTGGCTGGGCTAGGCTGCTGGTCCACACCTTCTAACAGTGCCAGGACCACAGGAACCTCCAGAGCCCTTCCTGCAAGCCCTTCCTGAGGGGTGCCTGGAGGCTGAATGACTAACTCCCAGCATGCACACCATTCCCGGAAAGTTACTACCTGGAGAGCCTCCCCATTAAGAAGTAACCAAATTGTGCAGGAGAGGAAAGGAGCTGAAATCAGACCTCCAGCTTCGCAAGTTAATTTTAACTTGGTCAGACAAAGAGGTCCAGGCAAAGAGCCACAGTAACTCAAAGAAGCAGAACCGGCAAGATAAAATAGCCATTTGGATTACAAAAATATCTATCAGGGCATAGGTGGTTCAGTTAAGGGCACAGGTTATTTGTCTCTCCAAAGAAAAGCAGAGGGCTTACACAAATAGAAGAGCTCTTACACCATGAAAGTACCCATAAAAGTAGCCATTAAAAAGCATATCTAAAAATCATTGCTTCATGCTGTTTGTTTCTTCCAGGAAAGCCAAAAGATACAGCTTAGATGTCTAAGCAAAAATTTTGAAGTAATTAGAACAAAGTAAAGCCCCATCTGGGCCCATCCACCCCCCTTCTTTCCAAGGAAGCCCATACCCAGTGCCATTCCTGCATGACGTGTTGTGTTGCCTGGAGTTAATAAAGACAGCATGATACTTTCTGCAAGAAAAAAACACCTTTCTACTGCAATTTCTGAAGGAGAGGTTGCCCTAATTTTATTCTCATAGGGAAGTTGGGTAGAGCCCTATTTAATCACCACCACCAAATCACAGGGAACTTACTATTTGGTTGGGGTTTTTTTAATTATTACAGCACGAATAGTTCTGAAAGTGTGATGGTTTGGCTTCATTGCAATTCCTGAAGTAGGCTTTGCAAAGGCATGAGTCAGTGTGCAGGAGCTGATTTATTTCCTGATTTTTGTGAGGTGAAAGAAAGGTGATGTGCAGTATCAGCTTCCCCTACTCCCACTGAAGTCTTTCATCAGTAGTAAATTTTTGAGCTTCCTATCACCTGAGGGATGATACATCTCAAAAGAGAAAATTATTTGTTCCTAGTGCTTAGCAGCACCTGAATAAGGCAAGGAAAAAAAAAAAAGAGTTTTACGTAGTCTGGACAAAATTAGACGCCTTATTCCATTATGCAGTTGTTGCCTAATATCTCTAAGTCCTCTTCTACATACAGTTGGAGAATATGACATTCCTCTAAAAAAAGGGTTAGAAAAGGGTTGGAGAAAACCTGAACTTCTGATGAGGGGAAAAATTCAGGGAATCTACTAAAAAACCAAAAATCAGCCTCCTTCAGCTCATAAAGGTGCTAAAAAAACCCCACAACAAAAGCCAAAAAAGAAAACCCCAAAACCACGGGAAGAAGAAGGGAAAGGTTCAGTTTGCTTTCTCATGCCCCTGGCTGGATGAGGTCCCCATTGCAGCTGGGGCACTTCCAAAGCCCACTGCCTGCGCACTACCCCACCACCAGCCTGCCACTCCAGCCTAGTGGGGAGGGAATAGGAGGAGTTTTCTCCTGCTGCAAGGAAGCAACCTGGTGAACCAATAACCCCTTTCATCTCTGTTTACTTATCTTCTGTTTGTTTTTAAATGCTTGCCAAAAAAACCCCCAGAGCATGGTGGCGGGCGTGGGGGAAATAAGTACTTAATAGTGAAAGAGGGTAAAGGAAAATGCAGACTTGGCATTTTTTCAGTGAACAGTGAATGCCCTCCATCCCAGAGGCAGAAGCTGAAATTTCCCTGAAAATCATAGAATCATAGACTGGTTTGCGTTGAAAGAGTTCCAACCACCCAGCCATGGGCAGGGACACATTCAGCTAGACCAGGCTGCTCAGAGATCCATCCAACCACACCTTGAACACCTCCAAGGTACCTCCAAAACTGGAGGCTCCCCAGGGTTTCTCAGGCAAGCCACGGCCCTCCACCCAGGAGGGTACCCTGTGGCCCTGGACAGGATGGGTGGGGACACCCCGGGGCTGGGGACCACCAGGGCAAGTGGCAGCAGGTTGGGGGTCAGAAAAAGGGACCCTGAGGGGCAGGCATGGCTGGGTGATGTGCCAGGCAGGGTGGGTTCTCACACCTGCCCCAGTGCTGCATGGAGATGGGACCTAAGAGCAGGCATGTTTGTTATGGTGTTTGCTGAGTCAGAGGTGATGAGACTCAGAAACACCTAATACAGTGAGAAGTTTCCATGAGTTCTTCCTGGCTTCTTTCTGAGCTTGTTTTATAGGGGTTATCCAATTGATGCAACATTTTCAGGCTTAGCATGTACATTGCTATGCCTGTCTCTACAAAACTGGCTCTGGAGTGGCATAAAGAAAAGCAAAGTTAGGTGAAGTATGTCTAAAAATAACTGCAGAGCTATCACCCCATCTTCAGAGCACCTATGTCAGCCAGGCAAGACAGCCATATGGGCACTAATATGCACTTAGGAGCTTCCTATGGGAGATTAACTTAGTGTTCTTTCCCAGAAGGGAGGGTTCAGCCTTTCAGGAAGCAACATGATTCAAATTTGAACCCTGCACTTAGTGCTCAAAGTCCACGGCATGCTCCAGAGGCTGTCCAGAGGCAGTGAAAGAGTTACATTCGGAGCAGAGCAGCAGCTCAAGGTGATGAAGTGGATAAGCAGGCACTCCATTCATCTGCTTTGAGCACTGCCTGACCTTGGGCCCTGGCAGAGGAAAGGCGTCTGCTCCTGGGAACAAAGGGCAAGGCAAGGAGGATGACTCAGGAATCCTGGTGGCACACATGGGATCAGGGCAGGGCAGCTGGGTTGTTCCATGGCCATGCCTGGCAAGTGGCGAGGGTCACTGACTGCAGTGCAGCCACTGCAGGAAGTGAATCCATACACTGCCCAGGCCCATCTTCTGTTTAAACAAGGGGAGATGGGGGGAAAGACTTGTTTTCTTGGTTGGTTGATTTTTTTTTTACTTGCCTCATAATGAGGACACATACTTGAAGATGGAGTTTATACTGGGCTGGACTGCAGCATCTGGACAGGTGAGAGTCCACTTGGGAAAAGGTGATGGTTGGGAGTTTTTTCCAATTATTCTTCAAAAGGTGCACTAGAGCTACCTACATGCAAATGCTTGAGGAGGAGAAACATGAAATGCTGAGGGCTGAGCCTTTTCAAGCCTAATTGCTGGATGCCGCCTGTCTCCCACCCATACGTAGTCCAATTGTGGTAAAGCATGGGTAGAATCAGGGCTACAAGTAGTTCAGCTAATCCCTGGTGCCATTAATTTCCACACAGTGCAGTGTTTTCCCCACCCACCTGAGGAGAGGCTGTGCTGGTGTGGGAATTGCAGCTGCACACCATACGGGGTGTCCCACACTGCTTTGGAGGCAAAGTAGACACACAGAGTGGGTCCAACCAGCAGGGCAGGTGCCACACTGCAGGCAAGCAGGTGGCTGGGTGTCCCCGGAGCAGTGTCCCATCCTGTCCCACCAAGAGCGGCTGCCCTGCCAGCAGGACGGGCAGATGAGCAGGGCTTGGCCTGGGTGCAGAAGGAAAGGATCCAGGGGCTCTGTTGACATAACAAGCCACTAGAGAGCACTCTCAAATGTATTTATACCCTTTGCCTAAGTGCTAGTTCATAAAAACACGCGGTTGCCATGGCCTGGTTTACAGCAAATCTAAAAAGAGAGCTCCCAAACATGCCAGGTTTTCTGAGGCCACTGCAAAGGCGGTCAAAGCCTCCCTTGTGCGGCACCTTTCCCACCCCCTGGGACCCAGGCACACGGCAGGATCCACCGACTCCACATATCCCCTTGCCCCACACTGCTGCCTGTTTACAAATAAGTGTCAGGACAGTACTAAAAAAAAAAAAAAAAGAAAAAATAATGTACTTGGGCAACTATAGCTTTTTCAAGTTTTCTTTTTTTTGTATACAAAAAAATGCAAGAAGTGTTTAAAGCTCCTAGTTTCCTTAGTGCCAGAAGTTAAAACAAAAAAAACATAAAATGTGAAAATGGCAGCAGATTAGTTCAGCAGCTATCAACAAAAACACTGCAGTCGAACTGCCAGGAAAAAATGTCTTTGAAAAAAAAAGTAATGGAAGCGAGTTTGAAAAAAATATCATCACACATTCTTCATTAAAACACTTTTAATACTACACAAATTACAGTATCAGCTTTCAAAAAGTTTAAAAAGGAATATTAACAGTAGCACTGTTGCAGCTAAAGCACTTCAAAATAATAGGAAAAAAAAAAGAAAAAAGCTTGTAGCCCAGGAAATAGTAATAAAGGGAGAATCCACTGAAGCGTTATTGTAACTCAGCAAAGCAACCAAAAGAAAAAAGCAACATTCAATGCAAGAAAAATGAGCTATGTGTGAACACCCTCAAATTCTAGTTTTACTTTTTTTTTTTTTTAGTTTTCTTTTGCAGTTCTGAAGTTTTATGGTGCAGATTAGACTTGGCTGGGGGCTGAAAGTCAGCTGAGTGAGCACAGCCACCATGTGCCATTTCTTTTCCACCTATGTTGTTTCTGGGCCACTGCCTGGCACCATCAGCTGGGGAGTTTCCTCCATCCTCTCCAGGAGTCTCAGAGCTGCTGGAGTGGAGCGGCTTGCAGGAAGAGGAGGAAGGTATGCTTCCTTACAGGCCTCTCCACCGAGTCACACCAACATCCCTCGGCCCCAAAGCAAGGGTGTACTTTGTCAGGAGCAGGTCTCAACCCTTGGCAAGCTCAGAGCTGGGCTACCTGGTAACACAAAATGGGGGACTTTTTTAGGGAGTCTTTGGGATTTCGGTTTTCCCCCTTTTTTAAGCATCGGGATACCACCTTAACCAAAAACATGAACTTCATCCCATGTGAGGTATTATGCCAAGCAACTTTGAAGAACTTGTTACCATCTATCAGCTCAAATTCCATTTTTTTTAATAAAGTGCCTAAATACAGATTTACACAGATCATAGTGGTTCCAAAGAATCCTTTACAGTTGGCATTTTTTTTATATATAGGTATATATATAGGTATATATATATATAATGTGCGTTTTCTTCAAATTGGCTAAATGTGTTTACATAAGACACCAATCTTGACTATAAGTTTTAAAGCGTAATATTGACTCAATGAATTTGTTTATCATGCAAGTCTTATCTAATATTACATTGACCTGTAATATGGAACACAATGTAGTGGGTGTGCTCATTAAACACTTCATAAAAAAATTACTGTGCATGTGCGGTTCTGATCTTCAAATACTAATAATGACCATTTCTTTTTTTTTTTTTAAAAACGCAGTCTTCCAAAAAAATCTACTCTGCATTAAATTGCAGTTTGAACATTGTCACAGTAAGAACAGTTGACTAAAAAGCACCCAAAATTTTTCAATTTATAGTTGGCTGAACAGGTTTTTTCTCCTCCTCTTCTTCCAGCATTGAAAGTGTTTATTAGCTGGTCCCTGGGAAGGGACGACCTCACCACCCTTTTGCTCAGAAACAACCACATATAACCAAGTTATAAACACCTCAACAGAAGGGCTTGTACAGCTGCAGCGTTGCCAACGAACTATAAACAGCACAAAAACATCACTAAGACTTGAACTATTTCTAGTAACCAATGATTTATTGATTTTAGAAGTCTGCTTGGTGATGCAGAAGCGTGATCAAAAGAAGTGGCTTTACAAAAGAGTTCTCCAAAGTAGCTTAAAAGGCAGGGCCAGGGCCATTATGTACAGCCCTAATTGCTTTCATTTCAACCAGTTTATATTTTCATTTTCAAAGAATAGCAGTAAGTTTGTTTCAAGCATACGTAATAAGGAAATTACAGGTTTCCTCCACCCACATTTGGGCTGTCACTGATACGCCAGCGGGCAATTTGGCAGGGCCTCAGTCACTGCTGTCACTGTACCACACCGTACCTGCCACTACTTGGAAACACCGGGTCAGAGATAGTAACAACAGCAACAGCACTAGAGGTGACTGATAAGCAAAATCAAAGTCCATCCACACTATCTGAAAATTAAAGTAAAATGGAAAAAAAAAAAGTCTCTTTCCCACCTCCCCAGCTTTGTCCAAAGGCACAAAAGCCCCGGAAGTGACACTGAAGACCTTCAGAAATGGCAGTGCTACATTGGCGCCTTTGCCAATCAGGTGATTAAGTTCATTATCAAAATTCCACGTTATGGTATGCAATTGGTGAATAAGGGCAGTTTTGTAATCTTACAACTGATCACGTGAACTGCGGTCAACTTTGCCTTAAAAAAAAAAACAAAACACCAAACCAAAAACAAACAAACCCAGAAATCCTTAACTCAACAGCGCCTCTTGGACACTTCTCCACATACTACTCTGGACGCAACTTCCCTTGAGAAACAGCGAGCAATTCGGGACTGGATCTGGAGGATCTTCCATGGCAGCCCGAGCCACGCGCTTCTGGGAGAAAGCCCTCCTGCTCCCTAAGCTCGCCTGGCCACTGGGATGGCAAAGGGCATCCCTGCCTTGGCTAACCACTCTTGTCCCCAACCGCCTCAGACCAAGCCTGCATGCGACCAGCTCTACAGGACAGGGGCCAGGAAAAAGGAATCACAGACAGTAAGGCAATCTTTACAATGTCAGAAAGTGTATTTGGCATTTAAAAAAAAAAAAAAAGTGATAAGAAAAAAAAGAAGAAACAAGTGCATACAAATACAGCTAGAAGCATTTCTGGTTTGCCAAGTGCTCTCTAAAAAAAGCAGCGCAAGTCACAGCCTACATTGAACAGTAACTGTCACCAGGGAAGCACAACAAATAGTTGCTATAACAAAGGGGAAAAAAAAGGCAAAAAAAAAAAGAATTAGAAGAAATGCCTTTATAATAAGTACATACCTTTTGTCTTCAAAAAATATAGAAACACAATGTATTCAAAAAAAATCAAAATTATACAGCCATGTTTATGAAGTCTACATTTCCCTTGTCTTGGAGATATATATATNGGCAATCTCCCCTTGCATGAAGGCCCACGGCACGTTGGAGCCGACCAGGGGACACTTCTCCCCGCTGGGGCAATACACCTCCCCGTTGGCCCCCTGCTGCTTGATGCTCTGCCGGGAGCAGGGGAAGCAGAACTTGTGGGAGGGGACGGAGGGGCACTGCACGAAGTGGGTGTCTTCCAGGCGCTCGTGGCAGAGGGTACAACACAACGGGACGCTGGCGGCGAGGGACGAGTCCGGCAGGCTGGCGGGGGGGGCGGGGGGGGGGCCCGGCCCCCCCCCCCCCCGCCGCCGCCGCGTTGGACCCCTGGCCCGACACCTCCCTGCCGGGGCCCAGCCTTCTTTGGTTCATGGCGGAGGGCGAGGGGGGGCTGCTGCTGTTCCTCCGCGTGGTGGAGTGGACCTGGTTGGCGTCTTTGGAGGCGTGGTTGCCCCCGGCATTGTCCGCCACCAGAATGAGGGCGGCCATAGGGGACTGGCCGTTCTGGGCCGCCTCGGGCGGCGTGGTCCGGTTGGAGTGGGGCGAGGCCGTGGGCGGCGGGGGCGACATGAAGGGGGTGCCCGTCAGCGGCAGCTTCATCCCTTCCGACGAGGTGGGCAGCCAGGGCTGCACCTCCCCGTTGATCTTCGGGGGGCCAGCCTCGCCCTCTGGCTCGGGGGAAGGCTTCCTCTTCCGGGCGGCCCGGGCGCCTGCGGAGACACAAGTGGGGGGGGAGGAGGAGGAGGAGAGTGAGAGGAGGGCAGCGCAATCATCACAATGCATTGCCGAGCAACCGCGGACACCCGGCCACCCCCTGGCCACCCGGCCACCCAAGCCGCCGGGCCGCCGCCCTGCACGCCCAAAGCCGCCCGGCATCCCCCGCCCCGCATCCCGGGAGAGCCCCCCGCGCTGTCGTCCCCTCGTCCCCTGCCCTGCCCGCCGCCTCCCGGTCCCCGGCGCCTCACCTGGCTTGGCCACGGAGCCATTGGTCTCGTAGCCCAGCAGCCTGCCGCCCGCCATGCCTGGCTCCTTCTTGAATTTGCTGTCGAAGGGGGACACGGCGTGGGGCCCGTGCTGGTGCAGGGCCAGCAGCGTATCCCGCACCGTCTTGGGCTTGGCCAGCCACTCCTGC
>VWZG01010605.1:211282-233813 GCA_013396735.1 Grallaria varia
AGGCGGGGGCCGGCCGGGGCCGGGGAAGCTCTGACGTCCGCTGCCGCCGGGAGGTGGCTCCCCGCGCCCGGGAGCCGCCCGACGGCGCGGACGGGGCGCTGCGGGGCCGGTCCCGCGGAGAGCGCAGTTTCTCGGCTGCTCTTCCCCGGCCCGGCGCGGGGGGCTGGCGGGCATTTGGAGCAGCAGTCGCCTCCCACTCGAGCCGCGGCACCGGGGGCTGCGTGTGTCGCGGCCGCCCGTGAGCCCCGGGGCGGCCCGGGGGGACATCGCTTCACCCTGCCCCGGCTCTCTCGTCCTGGCTCTGCCTGCAGCGCCGGCCTCCGTGCCAGGTTGGGTGACTTTGCAACTGCACGCCTGGCTGGGCGTCCTGGAGGCGCCGGGCTGTACACAAGCGAGATAAAAATCCGCCCCAGCCCCTCACGTCGGCGGCGGCCAGGGCTGCTGCCCCCGGAGCCTGCACAGCTCGTACTTCGTGGCAAGGCCGGAGGGCAGGGGCAAGGAGAAGGGGACACCCTTGCCGTGGCCCCGACGTGCTCCCGGAGAGCCAAGGGTTAACATCGGCTCGCATTTCCCGAGCAGCCCTCTTTTCACATTGCACCGAAGTCCTTTAAAGCTGTTTCTCTTCCCTCCTCCCTTCCCCGGCTGGAAAGACGATTTATCCATGCATGCTAAGTAAACAGATCTTTGTTTTCGTCTTCCACCCACTGCCCTCTTTCTCCAGCCCGGAGCTGGAGCCCCGCCAAGCCGGCTGCAGCCATCGCTGCCTCCACACACACACAGGCACTCACACACGGTGCGGGGGGGAGGGAAGAAGCCCGGTTTCTCGGGTGAGGCAATGAGCCTGCAATTGGCAGGGACAAGGCAGGAATTGTAATTGCACTTCATCATGTGATGGCTTATGAAAGAGGAAGTTTGGATGTTTTAGTCACGTACTCCTTTGCCCTCTTGCTTTAGCCTCCAGGTTCTCCGAAGGAAAAAATTACATATATTTATATATACTGGTGGAAAGCCAAGAAACAGTGTGTTTGCACATTTCAGATCATGAGCAGAGCTGGAGTGCAAGCTGAGCGAGGCTGCAGGGGAAGAAGAAAGCAAAGCTTTCAGCTGCGGCAGGCTTTTAACTGCAGGACAGAAAATGTGATCTGTATTCATTTTCCTTTATTTCTAATCAAAACTAGCTGCATGGAAAAGTCAAGACGAGCAGTATTCCGGTTTTGCTGCATTTATTGCCTTGGAATTCATCCTGGTGGAAAAGGGAAAAAAACCCAAACAAAAACCCATGTTACTGAGCTAAATGTCAAAAAGCGGATAAAAAAAATAGTGGCAGTGCTACATAGGAAATGTGGTTTATGTATCAAATCACAAAAAAAAAAAAAAAGAAACAAACCTCAAAGTTGCTGACTGTTACAGCAGTAACTGCACAGGAATTGAACAAATAATGCGTTTGTTTCTTGTTCCTTTTTTTTTCCTTCTCTTTTTTGAAACAGAAACCATCCTTTTGTCCCTGATCTCTTCGAAACGCCCCTTGCTGTGGCACACCAAGGCTGTAGATAGGAGCACTGGGTGCTGGAGGATGTCTGATGGGGTGCAGGGCTGTGTGGGTCTTGGGCAGTGCCTGGCCGAGAAACACCATGGATGGGGGTCCAGCACCCTCAGGAAGGCCTTTGTTTTGTTCTGGTGTGCCCTGTGTCATTGCTGAGGAAAGGAAGGGAGAGGAGAGGTTGGACTGGGGCAGCTCTTTGACGTGATCTCTGTCTGCCACCCCCACATCAATGCCGTGGCAAGTCCATTCTCACCATGTGTTTTTTTTTTGGCTTTTTTCAGTGAACCACGCTGAAATTTTGCTGTGTTTCTCTTCCTCCCTGCAGGGTCCTATTTCCTTTCCCACCTGTCCTCTGTGGTGGTGGCAGCAATCACACACAGACCCTCATCCCAGAGCTGTGTCCCCAGTTTGCATTTTACCTACATATTCATCCCCCATGGGGCCTGCCCTTCCTTGTGTGTCCAAACCAGTGCTCCTCATCTGCTCCCCTTTGTCCTTGGCATTCCTCTTTCCCTTCCCATCAAGGGCTATCTCATGTACTTGTTCAGGAGATATTTGCTGCTTCCTCCACAGCTCCTATTTGCATCCTTCTGTTGCGGCAGAAGTCCTGCAGGGTAGTATCAAAATGGCCAAAGCTAAGATGGGAAAGGTGATTTTGCTGGAGGGTGCTACCACCTCTCCTTCATTGATCCATAATGAATTACGGAGGTTGCTCTCCCAGAACTGAGATGGGAGAGGCTGGGAATAGTCCTCGAGGTTTTGGATTCGGTCAGTTGCAGGTGATTCTGTGCCAACAATGTTTATTTAGTGCCATAGGGGGAAAAAAAAAAAGATACTGGTGCAAATGAGAGTGTCATCAGGCACAGCTTTGTTGACATAAATAGGCTTTGGACAGGCTCATGGTAAGCCACTGATCCTGCAGATGTTTACAACCACTTATAACTTTATTCACAGGAGCATCACTATGAATGTAAAGCCGTGTGCACTTACGTGCTCGCTGGATGAGAGCACACTTGCCCGAGAGCCGCTTGTCAGCAGCGTGCTGAAGGCTGCCCTGCAGTCCAGAGCTGACTGTTGATGGCAGGAGCTGACAGAGACACTGGCACAGAAATACTCCACTGAGGCCAGAGAGAGGTCACTGCACTAGCTCCCTGCGAAGCAGGACATGCCAGAGGATTGAGAGGGACTCAAGCAGCTACTCAGTGTCTGCTCTTTCCCATACATGGGTCCTTTTATTAACTCCTTGAAAAAAGCTGCGGTGTTTGGTGTTAACTTCTGAAGGGCTGTAAGGCACCTAAGCAGAGCCTCCCTAGGAAAGGAAAAAACAGCAGGAGACTGGTGTACCATTCGTTCATGGATATCTCCTGAAATATGTATGTATGCTGATATTGTGCTCCAGTATTTTGCTCTAGACAGTTTGGGCAGGGCTAGTTATCAGGGACTCACGCTGTGAGCAAGAGCCTGGGTGCTGCAGCATCTGCTCCTTTGGTGGGCTCTGCCCTAGGCATCTGGGAGCAAAAATTGCACGCTTTCTTTGAAAAAGGAAACAATTTGTTTTTAACTGCGCAGTTGACTTTATGCCCTCTTTTCAAGCAGAAGTGGAAAAAAAGCAGCAAGGAAAAGATCATGGAAATACTTGAGAAATTCAGAGGTTACTACCCGCTGAAGAGAAAGAAAAACTTCAGAGACACTTCCAGATACCAGAAGAAAGGGTAATTGATGTGGAAAAGCTTCCGCCCCTTATCCCCAGGCTGGGTAAATAGGCATGTCGGGTTATCCCATTTACACCCCGCCTTGGTGCTCTGCATTTCAAGCCACAGTCAGCAATTGTCTGCATCCACGGGTGAGGGGGGCAGGAATGTGGTGGCCGGGGGCTTCCCGAGGCGCAGGCAGAGCGGCCGGCTGGGTGGGTGACCCCTTCCCAAAATAAACAGGAAGCCCAGGAAGCCGTGACCTCTCCGTGACACCGTGCTGGCTCTGCTCCCTGCCTTCTGTGCGGGAGTCGACAGGCTTCCAAATACCCTTCGAAAATTGGACTGGGGCGAGGACTCCACAGGAAACGTTACAAAATAAGAGCAGAACCAGATCGTCTGTGAAAAAAATTACAGAGGACTTTAAAACGCCTTCTTTTGAAGCTCCCAGATTGTTGTACTCCTTGTCTGTGTTTCATTCCCCTGAGTCCATGATGATGCAGAGCCCTGCGTAGCTGCAGAAGGGCAGAGCTTCCCTTTCTGCCTGTGTGGAAGGGTTGGTGCGCCTGAACAAAGCACAAAGAGGAGCCGTGGGGAGGCTGCGCCAAGGGCTTTCTCAGATGGTCTGAGGAGTTCAGGCTGGGAAATGCTTTTTCCCCATTTGTGGGAGTTGGCAGTGGGGTCCTCACACAAAATAAAAGTCAAAACCGAGGCCCAGACCTCCTTGAAGTGTGGGCCAGGGCTATTAATGTTGTTTCCAACATGGGACTTCCTGCATTACCCAGACATCCCACTGAAGCAGCAAACTGGCACTTGCTGTCAGCTCCAGCTGGCAGGTCACCTCCTGGGCCTGCCAGCAGAACTCACCATCCCCAAAGGCCTCCCTGCCTCAATGGCTGATGGTCCCACAGTCTGGGGCAGGACAGGACCACTGTTGGTGGAGCAGGCAGCCCAGCTGAAGGTAGTCTGTGCTGCTGCTGACCTCCAGGCTTCCTGGCAGCACTGGCCATTTTGCAATCCCATTTTTCTACTCACCCAGCGGTTTCCCCGTCCTCCCTGCAGGGCACACAGGCACCGGGAAGGTCTGGAGGCTCTGGGGTGAGGTACTGATTGTGCTGGCCCCATAGATCAGCTAGTTCAAAGAGATTCAAAGGGGAAGAAGAGAGGGGAGATGGATTCCCTCTCTGATTCCCTTGCGATTGATAGGATTTTTTAGCTACCAAACACTGGGTAGCAAACCAGACATGCTTACATAGCTGGGTCGCAAGATGCACTGTACTGGTGACCTTCCTGCCCAGGCTTCCCTATTCCCTCTCCTCAGGAGAGCTGCTCCTTAGGTGAAGCACTCTAACATATGGAGCAATGTGCAGCTGCTAGATGAGAGTCTCTTGAACAGGCCAATCTTCCTTCAGGAGGAATTTTGGTCATTTGACATGCAAAGGCTGCAAAACTGTGCATTAAGCTGTGACCTTGGTTTGTTACAGGCACACTGAGATATAGTTGGGGTGCCCATGTTTCTGCTAATCATTGCAGTTATGCTATTTCAATTTTGCAACATAACAAGGGTCAACAGACGTGTGCCCAAATCTGAGAAAACATGAAATGCAAACAAAATTTGGTTTTGGCATCATGGCGCTTCCTCTCATTCTCTCCCTTTCTCTCCTCCTGATGGCCAGGCAGTGCCCCTCCTTTTTGGGGACCCCCTCCGGGAGCATTCTGAGCAGTCACCATAGCTAAGAAATGCTCTTCTCTGTGCTTCAGCCCATAGCCTTATCTTTTTGATATCTGCAGTCTATTACTCTAAATAAAAACAAGTAAAAAAGGATATTTTTGTCTTCTGCCATGTGACTAGTATACTGTGTAGCAATACTGAGGAGCAATACTTCCAAGCTTATGCATTAATACTGCATTTGTAAATGTAGAGCAGATCTGTATTGTGTTACCTCATCCTGTCCATGTGTACTTTCAGGGTAAGAAATCGTGCACATCCCTTTTCCATGCACATACATTCCTCCTGCTCACACTGAGCTCCAGGAAGAGATGTCTGCTAGGAAGTACAGTTGAGTTCATATTTGATTAAAAGAACACCAGCAACATTAATAACTGGTAGACCTGTGCTGGACCTGGCAATTAAACTTGGTCTCCTCCTGCGAATTTTAGTCATTAAAGGAACTTGCCAGAGGCTGGGACTTGGGTATCACTTAGTCTCCCGAACAGGACTGGATGAGGGACCAGTCATCTTCATAATGGGTCCTGCCAAGGACCTTGCATCATGCTTGAGGAATGGCCATGTCAGAGAGCTCGCTAGGTTGGCTGCAGAGGCTGCTTGCACAGCCACCACTTGCTGCTGATTCAGGGGTCTTGTGTATGTTCTTGGAAGGTACTAGACAGGCATTCCTCAACAACCTGCTCCCTAACACATCTCATCACAATCTCAACACACAGTCCATCATGATCAGGAGCACCAAGCACCTGCCTCTTTGCTCCAGGGTCTGCTTGCACATCCCATACACCTTGTGGCAGCCTCAGAGATGAATGACTTTTGAATATTGCAGATCTGAGATGGATTTCTGTGGCTGATCCATAGGGAAGAGGGCAATCATCTCGATCATCCATTTTCCCTCTGCCAGTTACTATTATTGCTAACTGCTGTTCCACACACGTTGTAATTAAGTGGAAAAAACACAGACCAAATGAAAAAGAGTACAAGCTTCTCAAAAACATCTCTGCTTTAGCGGCACCCTGACTCAGCCTTCAATTAACATTCTTACTTAAAATAGTTTTGTTATACAGCTTTTGTTGTATCTTACATAATAGCAGACCAAATCACCACCCCAGAGCACCATCTCATCCTGTCTTTGATCCAGATGGCCTTGGGTGAGCTACCAGAGCTACCAGAGGAGAGCATGCAGCCCACCAGTGGCTTTGCCTTGGTGGGCACAAGGAACTGGCACTGGCACCAGAAGAAGTGGTCCCGCTCTCCCCCATTCTGGTTCCTTGATTCTGCCCAGCACTGTCCTTGGCATCTTGCCCACATGTCTGCTGGAGCAACTCCAGCAGCACCAACAGCTGCAGCACAGCTAAATCTGGCCCAGTGTTGGGGGTGTGTTGGGGGTAGTTCTGGGGCAAAAGGGAGCAGCTCAGGAAGGGAGACTGGGAAGGGACCTCAGCAGTGGCATCACTTTGGAGCTGTTGCAGAAGCCTCTCATGCTGTACCCCATGCTGCACCTGTACCCAGGCCATCACTTACCCGTGGCTGTGCCCCATCTCACCAAGCTGGTGAAACAGTAGGGAGGGTCACATGGACCAGCTGGGTTTCCATGGGGTACAGGGCTGCTCTGGAGATAGGTCTGATTTCCTACCAGGGCCTGAGGAGCTTGAGAGCTGGGATCCATTTCCCACAGATCAGGATAGCAGCCCTGTCTCCATCACCAGTAATGTGGGGAAACCACTGCAGAGTGGTGTCCTTATGGCTCAGTAGTGCTAAAAAACCATTTAACTACCAGCAAGATTTTTTTGCTGTTATTCTTATTGGGTCTGGTATCTAACTGGTACAAAACTGGAATAAAACACATGCATGTGTGTGTGGGATATGACAATGCCCGCAAAATATAAAAGAGGACTTTGTATTAAAATCTGGAAAATTGGCACATGGGATGCGGGTATGAGGTGAGGAAGATTTTCCCATGTCTATGTCACTCTGGGGTACTACTTTCCATTTGAAGCCATTGCTGTCAAGTTTATGGCTCCACAGGTGCTCTCAGGGATTGTGAGAACCTTAGCCTGAGATTGCATGATGCTCCTGAACCAGGATGGTGTTTCAAATGCAGAGACAGCTGGAAAAAGAAGGAGCCAGGCACATATAAACCTAGTATCACACACCACCCCTGACCTCAGGAAACCAGTGATCACAGTGGGAACATAGTTTCTGCTGGAGGCAGCTCAGCTAAGTCACTGAATTTTCACTAGAGTGACATTTGGCCCGAGGTGATAATGCATAGCACTGGTTAACGTGAGGTCAAGCGGTCATGCAGCTGACAGCTCACTCCTGCCTTGTCCAGAGGACCATTGTGTCTGCTTGGCTCAGCTCAGGATCTATCATGACCCACCGCCAGTGCTGAATAAGGTTTGCTCCTGCTAGTGGCCCCTGCTGCCAAGGACTTGGGAAAACTAGGGATGACAGAAAAGTCACATAATGGGCTCAGCTCCTCTTCCTCTGGGAGATCTGTGGTGGCACGCAACCTGGAAAGAAGTAGGTTAATGCAAGTGAGGCCCTTTCTTGAGAATTTTGTTTTATACTGAGAGTTACGTGTTTTGGCGGATTTTTTGATGAATAGGTCAGCAGGTTGTGGAAACATATTCTAAAGCTTTCTGCATCCTTGCACGTGCTTCTAGTTGCCGGGGTTTTTGCCTACTGCTTCACTTGGAAAGGTTTAAAAGAAAATCCAAATCATAGGCAAAAAGTAGAGATAGATTTTTGTACATCCTTTTGGCATAGATTTTAGCCATTCCCTTGTCATTTGTGAAACAATGGAAAGAACCCCTACTCAGCTCTATACAATATGAAAATGCCTGTTTCTCAGGTCTACAAATGGTAAAAAAACCCCATCCCAACCTGCTATGTGCACCACCAGATAGCATACGTAAATTTCCCTAGAACTTTCTTCACCTCAGAAAAGGTACAGGTCAAGTATTGGAAGAATCTGGACTTTTTCACATATTCTTCCAAAACTAGCATTGGTAATAAAAAGGTTATTTCATGTATTTCAGAAAAAGGTGGATGTTTCTGCACACTAGGCTTTCAGAATCAAACTTCAACACTTGAAATTTGAGAAAAATCACATGAGCAAAAGACTAAGAAACTCTTTTCAGATGTAACCAGATACACCATCTGACAGACCGGAATACTTAAAATCCTCTTCAACCAATAGCATGTCAAGACATGCCTGCTTCGGACACTGTTAAGACATCCACCCCCCATATTTTACATATCCTCGTAATTACATTCATATGTTCAGTTTCATATTTGACCTCTGTTGCAACAGAGTGCCAAGTAAAGCACTCCTCCTCCTAGGTCTCATGTAGGAATTAAGCTGGAGAGTGTGGAGGATTCATGATTGTTATACTCCTCATACACACACTGGAGCGACATACACCAATAAGCAGTAAGCAAAATAAATTTTTTTAAAAAAAACCACCGCAAATGTAAACTTTTTAATTTAAGGTATGGTCTGGGCTCTTTCTCTTGGCCTTGTATTTTGGAGCACCTCTAATGTTCACTCCTCTGGTGCTTCCTCCTCCATCTGGCAGCTCCCCAGCTACCAGGTTTCAGCTTCTCTTTATTCAGAGGAAGACTATTTGCACAAAAATCACAACATTCCCAAATGAGAAACTGACTCATCTCAGTTGTTAGGACTTTTGTCACTGAATCCAGTAGGCTCAGGTTCCTGGCACGCTGGGAATGGCTTTACACAAAACCTCATGGAAGGACGGACCAGAAGACACTAGTTGCACAGAGGAGTTCACTGTTTTCTACCCTCCCTTAAGTTCTCTTAGAAGCCAAGGCAAAAAATCACTTCATTGTCAGCAAGAGCAGAATTGGACCCTTTACAGATATAAAACCTGAAAAATGTGATTATTTGGTGCTTAATGCACATACTTCAAAAGGATGTTATCAAAGAGAAAAAGATATGAAGGTGCAGTGATTACTAAATGGTGGCCTTTGGACCACTGCTGTTGTTTTGGGAAAGGAAACAGCAAAACCGCGACAGAAAGAGTGAAGCAAATGGCAGCCTGTGCTGGAGTGGATTTCACTCCCATCTTGTTCTCAGGCAAGACACACAGGTTTTTCCTGAGTGCAGTCCACAAGGCTGGATCACAGCCCCTCAGCCTTCAGCACATCATGATTTCTAGATTCAAGACAATTGATCTGGGATTTTTTGGGTAAGCTGCACCTCCTGTATATTTTACTTGAACGGTTGGATTTACCATGCTGCTCTGCTCTCCTTTAGCACTGCTATTACAACCTTTTTTGTGAAGCAAGAAGACTAATCCTCATGTAAAAAATAATAGTATTGCAGACCTAGACAACAGATGGTGTTATTAAATACCTGGGCAAAGTCTAAGGTCATCATGCTCTAACAATTAACAAGTTATATTGTCTATCACTTAATAGGTAACCTCCTAGTGTGGGATGTTTGCAAGGCCGAGCAGAGTGGTAAGTGGTATCTTGTCCAAGCCCAGATAACTCTTCCAGTTAAACAAATATTTGACAACCATTTTCTTGCCTAAATTGGTTGCTACCAACACATCAGATAGAAATAATATGATTCCGTTTAATCTCCTAAACGAACCCTTCTTTAACCAACTACATTACGTTTTAGCTAGACGGTAGCAATTTGAGAGCTTATTGATAGTTGCCTGGCATACAAGTTAATTTATAAGGGCACAGAGAGACAAATCCTTAGGGGATGTAAATAATTGTGAGTGTGCTGCAAAGTATGTCCCTGACCGGCTCCCCGAGGAGCAGTGCCCGAGAGGTGTGCTCGTCAGCCAGGTTTTGTTGTGCACAGAGGTCTTCAGCCATGGCATGTGTTTTGTCTTACTCATGGGACTTCTGTCCTAACGGTTCACACATTTATCTGTGTTAATAGTTGAAACTGAAGCTTGGTAATATGTGTCAAGGCTGTTCTTGCTGTGTGATCTAATAAAAATTTCAGGCAGACCTCCCTCTAAAGATTAATTTCATATTGTAACAACTGCACTTTATCATTGTTTTCCTTGATATTTGCCTAGCCTTCCCTGAACTTTACCTCTCAGCTGACGCGTGACAATTTCACTTCTTTAATGGCACTCCCAAGTGTGAGAGCAACTTTGTATATCTGCTCCTCTACTTATCTTTTCCTCAGATGTTTCTTCCCTGCCGGTATCTCTTTAGAGAGTTTACGGAGGCCGGCTGCTCAGACCACCCTTGTTAAACAGCCACTGCCGTTCTGGCTGATGCCAGTTACGTCTGTACCTGTTAGCATGACTGGTGCTCAGAAAGGCCACTCCCTTGAAGTGCAACCTTCTCTTCTGACATTGCCTTCTTTTAGAAGCATAGGTGGGGGTGCCTGCATCACTTCCAGGGCCTTCAAGGAAACCATGGAAACTAAGCATCACTCTTTGGGGCAGATCCTGGCTTTCTTTTAATTACTGTATAGTACAAAGTCAGGGAGTTAAAGAAGAGTCCTGTCACTGCCAATAGTTTCACACAGTACTTTTCCTCCACAGTAATTGCGCTCTTGCTAGGATCCATGAACTTGAGAACAAAGTACATTTTATTATTTACAAGGGTTAGATGACAAATACAAACAGATGGTGCGAAGATGACTCCTAATGCATAGTGATCAAGTAATTTAATATTCATGGGTAAAGGCCTGGAAGATTAAGTAAACAGATTCAAATGTGCAGGGGAAAGTATCTCCTAACAGTGCATAAAGTCAGCATGGCCTTTTGTGCCCTGTTACTACTTGGGTCAGGACAATTAACATAAAGGAAAAGACTGACCAATTTTTCCAGTCTTCTTCAAGCGCTCGACTTGAGCAGCATCTTTGCAAGGGAACCCTCGGCAGGAGTTTTTACAAGACAAAAAAAATCCCTTCTGTTTTGCAGTTAAAGAGGGCTGCAAAACCTCAGCATGCTCCAGTCTGCTGCAGATGCCCTTACGTAAAGCAGTCTTACCTGAATGACAGTGCTCTTTTAGCTGGGACTGGTTGGATGACTTACGATTACTCACCCAAGCAAGGGTTGTTGCACTGGAGTCTCACCACGCCGCTTTGCTGTTAATGATACTTCTCATGGCAGAAGCTGGGATTTCACTGGTGCTGTTTTCACATGTAGTCATCTTGCAGAGGCAATTTCAACACTGATGAATATTACGAGTCAGGTCCTCAGTATGAATCATCTTGTCCTTCCAGATGACTTTTTCTTTCTGTTGTTTACATCAGAGGCAGGGAATTTTGATGCTTTTTTGTGCCTGTGACTAAAGGAGTGTTTCATATGGGAAGCAATTTCCAAACTCACTTAAGTCATCCCTCTATATATTTCCCTTTGTTGTTGTTGCTGTTCTCCTTTTGAGCGTGGGCAGCTAGCAAGGTGTTTCTAAGACACTACTGACTGAGTGCTGAATGCACAGCAAGAAAGAAAATGTAGGGGGAAGAGTTTATTGATGCGTGTTGCTGAGTTGTGCCCAGAAGTTTGTTTTGAAAGTTTGATTTTCCTGGTCCAGATTGGGTTGTTGAACAAACACATTACCTGGGATTGGGTCAACCCATCAGCTTAGGCAATCACTCAGCCCTGGGAAGGTGTGTTCATGGAGTCAGGAGCAGAACAGCAGCTCTGAGGTGTCTGCCTCCCTGCCTTCTCTTGAAAAAAAAACCCTTGCTAGTGTAATAAAGGGTCAGGATGCAGCCTATAAAAAGATGGGTGAAGCTTGGAGACGGGATAGGACTGGAGAATGGTTAAGCACCAAGCTTCAGAATGCAAAGAGTGGTGGAAAGCTGCCCGTGAATGTGGAGGTGAGCTCTGCCCCAGGGATTCCACCACTCTGGCTCCAGGAGGAAAAATGATACCCCAAACTCAAGAAAAGGAATGGCTGTTTGTATGCTCTATTTTTGTCCTCCCTCAGTAGCTGTAGTCACCACAGCTATTCTTATGGCAGCCTATCAAATTTCTCAAGACATCAGGCACCTCTTTCTTAGGATCTTGCTGCTTTGCTATGCTTTCTCCACAGCACCTGGCAGCACCCTGGAAATGGTATCCAGTACCTGAATACTTTTAATGGATGCCCTGTGAGGAAAGGTGTGTTTATTGCCATGACTCCAAGGCTGAGCTTTCCAGGAGGGGCCACAGCGCTGCACAAGTAAGTCATGCTGCTCAAAGCAGCAGGGGCAAAGCATCTCTGCATCTGGTATCCTCTCAGAAATTTTTCTGGCTCTGGGGATGTATTTGGTTGATATGGCTATGCAAGCTGGGATGGGGCCCAAGATATGCAGCAGAGAAACCTGCCCTGTGAATAAGAGCCTTTGTTAAGATGGATCCCATCTGTAGATGATTTCATCAGCTCCATGAAATGTACAGGACACTCATATGGTGAAATAGGCAGACTCCCTGTTCCAAGCAAGAAAAATCCTTCTGTCTGCTTTTCCACAGGAGACTCTTGCCATATGAGGAGGTGAAACCGTGTGTGATGGTGTTGCTGCTCTTAGCTGCAGGATGGGACAAGCACTGCGACCATGCTAACATGCCAAATCACATGCACAGAGAGGCATCAAAAGCACGCCCCAAAAATTGGCATTGCCCTCTCCTTTGCCTGCTTTTCCTTAAATATGGGGCTGCTTAAAGCAGCGTAAATACAATTCAGTCCAGCTAACGAGCAGTCCACAGTGCTGAAACACTCCTGCCGTCCAAGCTCCCTGCCAGCAATTTCATTTACCATATGTTTGGTGTGGTTTTTGGCAGAGTCAGCCTGAGCATTTTTTTGGGCAGGCCTGCGAAACAGTTTTTCCCTGCCTCCACCCAAACGTGAACAGGTCCTGTCTGCCACCGTCACACTGCTGCGCAGGGTCAGTCTGGCTGTTTTGGACAAAATTAGTCAGAGTGGCCTCTGGAAAAAAGCCCAAAGAGGGATGATTCATTTTCCATAAGACCATTTGTGTTAAGGACACTGTAGGAAGAGGTATTGAGGACATTGTTCTTCAGCATCTCGCCCAGCTGCTATTGTAGCTGCTTTTCCCATTGTGTAGTAATATCCCCAATGATCACTGCGTGCTTTCTTGCTGGAGAAGCAGCCTGAGGAGGCTGCAAACAGCAGCAAAAGTAGATCCCAATAGGAGCAGGGAGCCCCAGCAGAGCCAGCAGTACCCAAGCAGCAGTCCACCAACAATGCATTCCTGCAGCCACCTCATTTTTCTGGTTTGGTTTCTGTTTCTTTGCTGCGAGCGTCTGTCAGGTTTGCAGGGGTGTGAGCCAGGGTGGTCCTCGGTGCTGGCCTGTCTCTGCAGCCTGAAGACCCAGGTCATGGCAGTGGTGTCTGCCCCAGTTTCCCCATGGGTGCCAGCTCAGCTGCCCATTGACAACACTGACAGGTAAGAAGACTGATGGCTTTCCCAGGGAAGGAAAAGAAAGGGTCGGGTACACACCAGGAAGGATTAGCTCACGTGGGTGCCAGTAAGGAGCAAACCTGGCAGGATTAGGATGCTTTTCTCCAGGCATTGGATCCAGTGTCAAGGATGGCTTGCTGCAGCCTGTCTGCACGTCATGCTCTGCTGCTTGCTGCAGGGCTGCCCAGCTGGGGCAAAACTAAAGCAAACTGTGGAATGGGGCAGGCTGCTCTGGAAAGCCAGCACTGGTGCTAGTGCACCTTAATGGATCAGCTGCAGTAGTGCAGTAGGTGGGATGGAGTTGCTGGTCCTTGCTGGAGGACCACAATGGGGTACACTGTCCCTTATCCCAGATTGCACTACCCAGACATACAGTCTGGCTGATGCCATCCAGCTAGTGCCCAGGACAAGTCTAGCTGACCCAGGGGAAAAGAAAAGGGAATTCAAACACAATTCCGTGCCCTTTATTAAGTAGATGCCAGAAAATGAGTAGGTCTGGCTGCCTCTTTTTTTCCTGGTCTGTGCTGAAAGCACATATTCCCAGGGGAATAGAAGTATTTCACAGAGACAAGTCATGTTCTCCCAGCAGAAGAGCTTTGCAAAACACTCACAGATTGTCTGTTCACCAAACACTGTTCTTTAACTTGCTGACCTCAGAGTAAGCCAGGCCAGGTAAGCCCTCCAAGCAAAGATGGGAAAACCTGGCAGCCTGCAGGTCTGAAATTCCTCCCTTCCTTTCTGCTGAATTAATTGCTAGAAAGGCAGCACATCTTCAGTGGCCAGGCACTCTGTGTCCCCTGGAGAAAGGCATTGGCATTTGGTCTTATCCCTACATTTCTGCTCTCTGAAGCAGTGTGTCTGACCATTCTGATTCACCCTGGAACAGAGATGTGGAATTTGGCTTGATATCCACTGGAAGGAAACTTAAATATTCATGCCTATAGCATCTGCTTTTGCAGGCTACTCCAGTGAGCAAATATGTGCCCCAGCCGGGAGACCTCCTGTGTGCAGTATGGGCAGGAGCATCTCTTGCCCTGCCTACCTCCTCCTGTCCAGCTCTGGCCTGGGCCAGGGCTGCTTCTGGAGGCACCAGACCTACATGCTGTAGGACAGGTGCCAGGGAAGCTGCCCTGCACTCACAGGTGGGCTGGGGGCCCTCCCCATAAGGGGACTTGCAGGCTCAATTCTGGCTGAGTCAGCCAGAAGAATGCTGAGGCTCCCCTGGGCACCAGCCCCTGCTCCCCCCTCCATCGCTCTTCCCTGAAGACACAAGCTGGCCTTTAATCAGCATTAGCTGTGCACTGCGAACTGTCAGCATCGCTTTTGTTTCAGTAATGGGTCTTTGCTGTTGCAAGGCTGGAGCGTGTTAACCCCAGGCAGTGACTCAGCATGCACACCCCATCGCACACCCTGACCTCGAGTGTGGGAGAGCTGCAGGCAGGGAAGGGAGCGGGCTGGGATGGCCAGGGCTGCCACGTGCAGGGGTGCAGGGTTTCTGTTCTTCCCTTTTCTCATTTCGGGCAAAACTGTTGCAAATTTCGCAGACCTTTCTAGTTTAGGCAAACAAAAGGGAAATTAATACTGGACGAGGGAACTGACATCAGTAAACAGGGAGGGCATTACTGAATGCAAGAGGCTGGTTCCTTCTCCTGCAGGAGCACAGGTGGGCAAAGGTAGGCTTAGAAAAAAGGGGGAAGTGGCAGGGCAAGGGCAGGCATCTCTGCAGAGAGGTCCCGGCAGATAAAAGGCAAGAGAACAAAGGAAGAAGCGCTGGGGAAATATGACGGGGCAGATGCATTGCTTATCTGCTCCCTCATCAAATAAAATTCCGAAGTGTAAACCAAAAGCAATGACTAATCCAAAGCTGAGGACTGGCCCATGGGAAGGGGTTGTGCTACTGTAATCAAAGGGCCGAGGTTAAAGTATTTTAGGTAAGGCATTGCAGATGAGGGCTGCTGATAGAAGAAAAAAAGTCTGGCTTTATGGCTTTCAGTGAAGTATCACAAACACAGTGGCTTCCTGGTACAAAGTGCTGATCCTGTACAAATGCATGCTTCCATTTGTTCAGAAATTGTTGACAAGTGTGCTGGCTGCGTTTGTGCTGGATAAGGCATGGTTTGTCTTCCAACAGGTGGTTTAATGCCAGGAAAAAAAAAAAAAAAAGCCAGAATAAGCACATGGTACAGAATTTTGGCTCATCCAACAGAAATGTGACTGGAAGTTCACAAATAGTCCTGATCAATCTTATCTTGGGTACTGCCACTTGTCTTAATTTTCACTTAAATCAAATCTATTTTATTTTAATTGGCCATTTCAGTTAAATATATGTCAGTGTAAATATTTCTAGCTTTTAGGCCACAATATAACAAATTTTTTCTAAGGCAATGCAAACGGCAGGAGAAAAGATACTCATGAGTCTTAGGGCATTGATACATTCATTTGGCAAAGACCTGCCCTGGCCTTAGGTGCTAGAGGACCCCCGTGGTGTATGGGGTGAGCAGAGAGACCTTTTATGTGGGGTTCTGGGGCCTGGTGAGCAGTTTGGGCAGGGACAGGTGAGAAAGCCATGACAGGAGCTAGTGAGATCCATGGCAGCAGCCAGGAGGTGGGAGCGGCAGGCATCTTCCAGCCACTGAGTTGGAGTGGAAACCTCCTCCCTCGGGTTTATTGCTGCAAGGTGTGAGCTCGCCTGCACACTCACCCTAACCTGCCCTCACCTGGGATTTTAACTAGCACGTCTGGCTGAATTTTTGAGGTGACTGAGTATGTGTTTGCTTCTGCCACCTCCAGGAGAGGAGCAGCAGCAGACAGATGTAGGCGGCAATGTCTTCAAATTACAGCTTAATCCACACCAGCACATGAGTCAGGGCTGTGACTCAGAGGCAACTTGGCATGAGGGGCATGTGGCTCCTGCCCCAGCTGCCTGCCCTGCCCTGCACTGCCTGGACACAGGCTGCACACAGCGCCCTGCTCCAGCACCAACACTGCCAGGCAAGCCAGCAGGCAGTTGTGCTGGTGCGGGAGCCAGCTGCTGCAGTCTGGGGCACCACAGCCCTCCTGCTTCAGCTGGGGGCTTCAAGAGCAACGCAGGCCATGGGGACATGTCACTTCTCTGTGCAACCCTGTATGAATTACTGACAGTATGGCCTGGAGACCCATGTGTCCATTAAATCTTCTAAACTGTGTTACTAGGGCAAAAGGAGGGTAGAAACATGGATTTTTGTACCACTGTGTTGGTTCAAATAACTGTTTAGGTAGCAAAAATTAAGCCTCACATCCTGCATCTTCTTGAGGCTTTGCTTTTTCTTTCCCTCTGAGAGATTAGCCTTTGATGAATGGAGATCAAGAATATTTCTACCTACACAAATAAGTCTGTTGGTGCTCAGAGGAAATGGAATTCCTGTGAAGGTCTGATTTTGGGTGCACCAATGATTTTAGCTGCATCAATGTTTCAGACGTTAAAGGCAAGTCTGCATTTTAAATGTGTTGCATGCTCAAAAAATCTACCTTAGACCAGTCGCAAGGCGAGAATATTATTGAAAGAGTTTCCCCATATGAACAACATGTGCTGTCACATGCCTTCTGCCTGCCTCAAATTTAAAATAGCCTTGTGCAGCCAGAGGGAAGTCTCATGTTACTGTAACTCTACATCAGCCACAGGTAAGTTCTGTGGGTGATACTGTTCTGGTGGGTTGCATTTCCGAGTGGTTTCCAGCACAGCTCTCCTGTGGGGAATAGACTTGATCTGGGCTGAGTACAACTGAACCTGGAGGACTCCAAGCATTCCAGCTTGGATGTGCAGCAGTAGAGCTGTTTGTCTCACTGTTTTCCCACTGCTTTATTTTTAACGACCAGGACTGAATTTCCCAAAAATTGTTGTTCACAGACAAGAGAATATTAAATTTATGTGACAAATTTCCACACTGTTCACTTTTTTCCAAAATCCACAGAGACCAGAGTGACTGCCAGAGGAAATGTGCTGAGAGTGAGTGCTCCATGTAGCCCATCTCCTGTCCCCTCTGTGTCCTCCCCTGGGAGAAGGAGGGCAGGCCAGTCAAAGGAGCCTCTCTGGCATTTTGTCTGAGCTATGAAAAGCTGATAGCTGGAAATTTTCTTCTGCATTTTGTCCTTTGAAGGGACATGTTTAGTGCCACTGCCTTGCTTTGGACACTTGTCATACATGGTGTTGAGAGCAGCTCTAAGTGGGACAGTGGCGTTTCGATTGCATCTCTGAGGAAACCTTTCTCTCACTCCCAGCACATTGGTGTTGCCATGCTCTCCCTCTCAGAGCCCTGACTTGAAAACCTCTCCATCTTTCCCTGCATCTTTGTGCTTCACAGGCATCATTGTCTTTAACCAGTCTCTGCCTTTCTGGGCTGCGCCTGCATGGAGGGCTGGCCATCAGTGGGGTAGGATCAAGCTTGGTACTGGTGCATTTCTCAAGGCATCCTTACCTCGTCCCTTTCTTGTGGCAGTTTGCACCAAGCTGGTTATCGCTTCTTTGAAGTCTCACATACAGAAAGTGTGTTTACTTAGAACAGGGAAGTAGGAAAACACTAATGGCGAGCCAACTGACTGGAGAGGCAAACTTCTCCACTTCTTCTTTTTGGGTGTTTTCCCAACTCATAGAAGTGTCTCTTGGTGCCTGAGACAGCCTGTGTCGAGAGATGAGTAATGACCCCTGGAGAAGTCCTGCATCACAACTCTGTCCAGCCTGTGCCAGCCAGCGGTGGCTGGAGGCAGGAGTGGGTCTGGCCTGCTGGGGTGGTCACCACTCTGCACAACACAACAAACACCCTGGCTTTAACGAAAAGGGTGAGGCTGCCCCCGTGTTTCCGCGGTGTGCAGGGAGTGACTGGCATCACCACACTTTCATTACCTCTTTTCTACACTTTAACATGAACGTCCCTTCCTCTTTTCCTCCCTCTACCCTCCAAAGGTTCACCAAACCTGGAAATGAGCAGGGAAGGCAGTTGTGCCCTTTGCTCCTGCCATACAGCCACCTCTCTCTTCCTGCCACCCCTACCTACCCTTGGCAGCGCATGAGCAGCAGCCGTGGGGTGGGTAGGCAGCCAGTGGTCTTGCCTGGGGTTTGGTTCCCCTGTGGACATGAGCCTTCCTTCCACACAGATGCGTCTTTCAAGCTGTTTCTGAAGTTTCAGATGGGCTCAGAGGCATTGCAACCAAAGCATTCAGAAGATGTTGCAATGTGTTATATAGTGAAAACTGCCCTCCTTCTACTTCTCTCAAACCTCTTGCTCATGCCCAGTCCCGCCATGCAGCTGCATGGTGGCTTATATATGGGACCAAGGTAAAAATAGTTTGCCTCTTGGGTTATTTTTTGAAGCCAAATTATTTCCTTGATCCCCTTCCAATGAAAGTATGGTGTGAGAAGGAGTCAGGAGTGGGGCACCCATGGCATGGGCAGCTCCAGAAGAGATGTGGACATGGAGGGGCTCACTTGTGCTCCCACAGATGCCCACGCAGAAAGTCAGTCCTTGGAGGTTTTCAGGGCAGGCTGCAGGAGGCTGAGATCACACCCATTAATTGTTCCTTTTGCCTGCTCTTCCCTTGCATGATTACAGGTTGTCTAGACTGAGAAGTGCAGGTTTTGCTCTTGGAGCATGATCAGAATAAGGTGTGACACGCCACCCTCTCCTTAGTGGAAAAAGGATGTCAGTGCCCGCTCAAGGAGGCTTTCTTTCTCTTTTGGCTTGGATTGGCTTTACCTCTGCCATCTCCCCATGCAGGGAGAGGAAGGGACAGTCCCTGTTCACACAGTGGCCACTGCACAGGTAGGGTTTGGATCTCCAGGGCGCTGAAAAAATGAATCAATGTGGATCAGAAAGTGGTGGTGTTAAACACCAGTCACTTCAAAGCTGTTGTCAGTTGGTATGAAAATAATTTAAAATTAAACCAGTTCTGAAACTATCTACCGCAAGTGGTTACAAGCCTGAGTATTGTAAAACTGGACCGTTTCCTCTTTTCCTCTCAACGATCATGCCCTTGATTCCTCCTTTAGGCTGCTTTGGCAATTCTTGCACATTAATAAAAAGGCATGACACAGCATATGTTTTGTGGCTCACCTTGCCAAACAAAATTACAATGTTAGTGTAGCTTCTTTGCCTTTGCATTATGAACTCTACAAAGGAGCTAGAGAGAGGGTAAGCATCTGTGCCAAGATAAAATCAAAAACAAGAAGTATAAAGGTTTTGTTTAAAGCAGTCTCCGTTTAAAGTAATTCTTTTTAAAATGACTTATCTTGAAACTGTTACAGACAGTTAGGGAAAGTCATACAGTTTCTAAATGTCTGTTATGTTCTAAGTCTGCAGCTCCATTGCCTAAATTAAGAAAAAAAATCGAAGCAACTTTGAGAGCTCACAAACACGTCACAGCAGACCATTATCTGCAGAACGTGTGCTGGGGCCAGGAGGAAGTGGGCTGCCAAGGAACTGCTTATTTGCAGTCCTGAGGCTCGATGGACATAATTTGCATTTTTAATAACATTCAGGACAATGTTTATGTTATGGTAAATTACACAACCTGACAACAAGGGGAATTTGGTGTGTGGGCAGGAGGTAGTCTGGGAGAGAGGAGTGCCCAGTCATGCTGCCTTTTTCATCACCTTACTCTCATCCCTCAGGGAACTGAAATAAGAGCGTGGATCTCACTGGGAAGGAAAGGATTTCCTCATACAGAGGATGATGACAGGGTAAAGGGGAAATCCTTCAGTCTATGGATCTGCTAAATCTTTTTCAGGGAAAAGGCAAAAAGCTGCCCAAACAAGCCAGCTGGTCTTATGTCTGCTATGCACCTGCCTTAATACCTGAAATAGGACTCAGGCAGCCTGAGTGGTTCAAGTACTGAACACTGAAGATCAGAACCTACCTCATGACTGACAAAGACAAAAATCCCAGCAAAAGATCTGGCCCTTTGTTTCTGGAAGCCTGACTAAGTCAATCGAGAGGAAAAAGTAGAATGAAATAAAAGAAATGGGAGATGAAAATTTTTGTCATTGACAGCTGCCAGCAACAAGGTTGCCCAAATCTTGCCTATCATAAATGAGGACCCGTCATTTGATTAGCATTATTTATGTTCATGCATTAATCACACTGAAATACCGTCTGCTTATCCTAACCCCTTTTGGTTTAAATCACCTTTGCGTTCACTGTGAGAGACTATGGGTGAGACCAGATAGCATTTGTTAACGATATGAGTTGAGCCAACAACTCTTCTTTTGGTACGAGTCAAGCGAAATAATTTAGCTATTCTTAGACAACAAAGACAAGAGGAATCTCCAAATACAATGGCAAAATAAATCAGTGCCTGAAAAACAGCAAGGTGTGGAATCAGCGTGGAGGGAAATGTGACCAAATTTGTGAAGCATCACTATGTGTCTGACAATTCTCATTGTACATAAATCACCCTGAGATCCCCTTCCAGCTCTCTCTAGGCACAACTTCATGGGATATGTCAAAACCAACTTCATTCGTAGGCCAGCTTCCCATGGTCCACATGTCCTTGGAGTCTGAGAGAGCATCTCCGTGGCTCTGACCCTGGAGCAATACTCAGGAGGTGACTAGCCCCCAGAAGCCTTCAGCCAAGCATGACTCTGCAGGTGAGCACATCCCCCTTGGAGGCAAGGGTGGCTTTGAGGATGCTCTCTGGTGTCCATGTGGGATTCATGAGTCAACTTCAATGCTTCTAGGCATCAGTTCCCCATTTTGGATGATCACTGCTAATGTTATGGTGATGGGTGTTTGGCAGCAGTGGCTCTGAGCCAGCCTCAGCATGCTGCTGCACTTGGCATGCCCTGCCCACAGCCCTGAGTGCAGGGCTGGCTCCGGAGCTGCAACTAATGGCGTAAATCTTCCAATAAATCAAGTGTCTAGAAAACCCTGAGTGACTGATTTCACAATGCGGTGAAAATTAGCAAGGGAAAACATTTCAGATGTTCAATAATTTACACTACCACCTGTACTTTAAAGTATCTTTCCCCATTACACTCCCTTAACTTTATGGGATTCTTCCCATGTTCTTGAAGCCATTTCCTTCCTCGCTTCAACTGTCATTGCAGCTGAGCACTCTCATAATAAAAAAGTACTATATGGCTGGAGATTGTGCTGGGGCTGAAAAATTCAATGCCATTTATTATAAAATAGCCTCTGCAGGCAGCTGATCTTAGCATGCACTTCGCATCCTTCCAAAATCAAGGCAATTTGTAAAGTACTATTGCAAAATGTGGTTTATATTCATTCCAGTTTGTTTCTTGTGATTCTTATTTTTATGTAACCATTTTCAAATGCGTTTTCAGTTAGGTTTTTCTGTGCTGGCTTTTCACTCTAAGCAGTGTTAGTGAAAATGTCAGGCCTTCTGTTCATGGTTTAGTTTTGAAAGGTTTTAAATGTAATTTTGGAGCTCATATCACACATTACTGGGCTATTTGTTTTTATATTTATTAACTAGGACTTATTTTCTCTCCAGCATGATTCAGTTTTCTACAAGGTCAGCTCTTTGGTGAGCTAATTCTTCAGGATGGACATGAACTGAATTATTGGAATAAAAAAAAGCTGTAGGAAAGAGTTAGGGTAAATTGTCCTTCCAACTACTTCTGCAAACATGTTAATAGCAGAATGAGTCCTGGGACTGATGTGTGGTTTTCAGTCATCTCATGGCAAAGTCATCAGGAGATCTGTGCAGAGGGGTCTAGGTGCAGAGGTTTTGGCCACCAGGCGTTCTCAGAGCAGCAGTGGAAAGCCCATCTGTTACAACATGTTTTTCCTTCAGGTGAGTTACTTTTAATAGGTGTTTTGTTTTAGGAAACTATGAGCTGGCACTTCTACTTTTGATTTCACTTCAGGGAAAATGAGCTATAGGTTCAGGGGGTTTTCTGCTTGCCAGTAGTGTGATTGCTTTTAACCAGAATATGTGGATATAAATATGCCAGTTGTCTAAGCCTCTGGGTCTGTTTTTAGAAAAAAACCCAAAACATTACCTATCTGTGTATTTATTGGGAAGCCTTTCATATCTTCCTACCCTTTTTACAGCTGTTTTTGAGCACTGTAAGGTCTGATACAAAGTCCAAGAGCATGACCAGGAGTGTTCTCCAGCTGATGACAGTCGATTCAGAGTCAGACCACAAAAAAAAAAAAAAA